>JAFIRS010002788.1:0-181248 GCA_018342105.1 Gonioctena quinquepunctata | reverse complement strand
AAAAAACTTTTCTCCTTACGTTGGTTTGACCATTAATATCGTCCTTAGACCGCTAAGGCGCAAGATCCAAGCTCTGATATCAAAAACTGGCGAGGGTTCGAATCCCCACGCATGCCTTTTTATTTTTATTTTTCCCATTGAAATTGAGAAATAATGTTTTTTTTTATTTGAATATTCATCCCAAAACTAAATCATTTCTCAATTTCAAAGTGAAAAATTAAAAAAAAAAAACACAGGCGTGGGGATTTGAACCCTCGCAAACTTTTGAGATCTACAGCTTCGATCTCGCGCCTTAGAACGCTCGGATAACTGTACGATATTAATTGCCAAACGCATTACCATACTTTATGTAAGTAAGAAAGTTTTTATGTACTTTTGTACCTGATACCTGTAGAGGGCCCCGCTTTCAAGCTAGCAAGTACGAATCGTTCTCAACTATATCACATATTCATCTTAAAATTTCAGCTTTCTAAAAATGGGGTAGTTTGCCGGCTCTGGCATCTTACTCTAAAAATATTATGTTTTCAAGATACGTAACCAAAAGCACCCCATGCTTTTCGGCATAGTCGTTGAATATTAAAATAATTTTTAATTTTTAGTATGTCAAATCGTATTCTTCAGTTTTTTAAATATATATTTTGACATGAATTGAAAAGGATCACACATCAAAATTAGAAAAAATATTGTGTGAAACACGTAGGTGCTACCCTATTTTCGTAACTCGCTTTCTTTGCGGAACTCGCTTCGCACGTTCCGCAGAAATTCGCTCATTACGAAAAATATTGCTTTTCCCAACTGGTTGCACAAATAACTATTATGTCGATTTATTCACATGCAATACTAATGAAAACAATAATATCAGAAAAACATCCCTTTAAATACTTTTAGCAGACGAATTGAAAGAACGTTATCATTTAAAAAATGCAACGCATATTTATACAAGATTCTGAAAAAATTGGTTTTACATATAGAAACCTTTTTTACGTGGTAGAAACTTGAGGAGAAGGATTTACGTGAGTTTGTATTCTTGGATGAATCTTCATTAAAATATGACACAATTGGGCGTTCTAGTAAGATTCCAGTGTAAAACGAATAAGTTTGGTGGTGCAACATGAAGACAGGAATAAAATGAAACCATAACAACCCAGTTGAACTTATTTTTTATTAAATGTATTGGTTATGTGCGAAGTGCTTGGTGGCACAGTAAAATCGATCGCAGCGACTGCTGTGGCAGAAATGTGAAACATATCGGGACTCTCAAATTTGTTTTGATGATTCCTCGTAACATTCGTTGTGTTGTAAACTGTACAAATAAGGAAAAAGCCAGTTTGTGTAAATTTTATACTTTCCAAAATCGGTCTGGAAATTAGAGCAAATAAAGAAATTGAAAGCTGCTGTAAAACGAAAAGTAAGTGTGACAACTTCATTTAACGATTTCACTGAATCAATTCTATTTGCCTGATATTATGAGTTCATAAGTTAGTACAAACGTTTCATGGCGAGAAGAAACATAATAGTCTCACTAAACCAACCAATAACTGTAGCTGCTGTAAAAAGTTAAAAGTAAGTGACAATCCTATATTACGTTTTCACTGAATACATTTTATTTTCGCGGCGATATTATGAGTTCCACGTTTGTACAAACGTTTTATGCAAGGAGGAACATAGTAGTCTCACCAAATCAACCAATAACTGGAAAGGTAACTGAAATGAATCCAACTTACATTCAAAGATGTTTTGTAGGATGTTAATTTCACTGAGGTTTTCCTAATAATATGGGCTTGTATAAAATAACTTTGGCCGTTAATTCTCAGATCTTCAACATTTCTCAAATGTGCCGAAGCTAATTCATTACCTTTCATCTTCTCACAGTTTGAGGTTGGAAATATATGTTTAATGCTTTCAAATCCTGTTCTCATTATAACTTAGAAATATTATAAATTGATCTCAGATATCGAACAATGTTTCATATTTCATGAAACATAGTTAGTCATCTACCTGTCGAATAATTCCCGAAATGTTGCGTTCGCTAGACGCGCCACTGTCGAGCACATAGCCAATATTGTACTTCATGCTAGATGCACTTCCGTATTATGGAGAAATAGAACCAAACAAAAAAATGTCGGCATTGGTTTGAATCTCAGGTATTGAAAAACCTAGAAGGGCCTTCAATAATAGTTATGGATAATGCAAGTTATCATATAATTGTGAATGTACTTCAAGCTGAATTGCTAAATAATATATTTATTTTGTAGGAATAAGATATAATATGTATACGAAGCTGATACGCTGGCAGCAAAATATTTGCATGAAGTGATTCGCATAATGGCCGTATAAATGGCATGTTCAATCTTATCGAATATATTTGAGGATTAACAAAAATTTGGATAGAGGTGGTACTTCAGCGGGAAAATCAACGGCTATATAAATAAGCTCCAAGCAAAGCTACATATGACAAAAACACTATTCAGGGACAGATAAGATGGGTTTGATAGGGAGATGTTCAGCTCCTCATTATTAATTTTGATTCTGATGATGATGATGATTTGTAATACAGGGATAACTTGAAATGAACGAAGTTAAATACATTGTGAATTTTTTATTAGTACAGCTTCAAAAACTGTGATGACCAGTACCCCAGTAATCATCTTTCAACTAAGACAGTTTGAAAACTAACTTCATACCTTTCATTGAATTAAGTAAAGACATCTTTTTTGTTTATACACGCTTTATTAGCTTCACCTGTATGTGTGTATGAAGGTAGGTAATGGAATTTTTGAAATTAATTTTCACCCACTTCCAGATGTTCGAAGTATTCGAAATTTTACACACATATTGAGAACCGATGACAATATAATAATTTCATAGCTAGTACCAGGTACTAGATCGTCAGAAAAAAATTATTTTTATTTCAAAGATATGGCAAATGCACTGATTCTTCACAGCATAATTTACATTTCAAAATATAGCGAATGCACATTCGCCAAAAGTTAATTATAGTGTTCATCTCATGTGGAGGAATCAATCGAAGAGTTTTTCTCCCGTAGTCTTTTTGAGTCTTTTGTAGCAATATGGACTAAAAAGTTAAAAATAAAATTATAGTTTGAAAAACACGCCTATAAAACAATAAGAACTAAAATGTTGTATATAATAAGAATAACGTCATTGACCAAAATTTTTTCTCTTATGTGAAAAAACCGTGGGGTGCTCTTAAATTACTTTTCATATTATATTAAGATAGATGATATCATGCACCTGGCGCTTTTTTTACACTAGAGAAAATTTTTTGGTCAATGACTTTATTCTTATTATTTTCAACATTTTAGTCCTTATTACTTTATAACCGTGTTTTTTAGTTTATTAAACTATAATTTGATTTCCTCAACACAATTACAAGTATCGGATATATGGTTGCCAACACATATACAAACAAAACATAGTGAAATCTTTTACTTTAATCAATTCATTGTAATATGGTTCCTTGAGTGGTATACAATCGATTCTAATCGAAATTATAGGTAGTTAGCCATAATATACATAAAGTATTCGATGTGAAAGGTTATAACAAGAAATTATATCTGAGAAATGATAATTTTATCTCTAGAGCAATAAACAATTATTCAACCAGATATGGTATACTCATCGTGAACTTTTTCTGTACAGAAAAAGTTTCAACTATGTTGTCATAGATGAAAGAAATACAAAAAGTAGGATAGTGGTTGTAGTTGACGAAGTTGTGGGACACATTTATTGATTTTTTTAAATTAGTAGTTAGCATAATTTTGTCTTATATATTCCGAGGGGTGTCACGCAAATATCATTGAAGGGATGTGTATCAAGACAAACATTGATGAATATTTTCTATTTCTATACCATTGTCAGGAGAGTAATACTTTTTTCGAAATCGGTAAGAACAGATAATGTTTCCAATGTTGTAGGAATAACCATTGTTGAATAAACTGGACTTAGATCATTCATATGAGAATGTATTCGATAGGGTTTTGACATCCTACAAAAAAAAGTCATAAGGATTTTGACAGGTGCTGATAGGTGTGATTCGTGCAGACCTCTTTTCACAAAACTAGAAATTATGACTATTCCATCGGTTTACATTTATCACTCTGTACTGGAAATCCACAACAAGAAAGATTCATTAATCAAAAATTCAGACCACCATAATTACCCAACAAGATCTGGAAATCTACTTAGATGTCAACGATTTAGGTTGAATAAATCTAGGGAGAATTCGCTGGACCTTGACCATTATAATAAACTTCCAGAATACTTTTAAGATCTTTCCCAGAATCTTTTCGAAAGTAGAATGAAATATTTTCTTCAAACTCACTGTTTTTATTCCCCATAACTCTGAATTCGTTGAATGAAGCGAACTGATCTTACTCAGTCCTACGAGTACAAGTTCATGTGGTAATTCCTGCTAACACATCTTAGATTTTATATGTGTGAATGGTATATGTATGTTGTAGTAATTGGACTTCTGTTCCTATCTCATTATTGTGACTTTTGTTCAACTTATTTTTAATTTTGATGTGTTTTACATATACAGGGTGAGTCAACAGGATTCCCATGGTTCATTGCTCCTTAATGTATCACTATTTCGATTTCTTATATTTTTTTTGTCGAAGGGACCATCTGAGACCACCTTCTAAAATTGTTTTCATTCATACAGGGTGCATCATTGATGCGTGGCTAACCAAAGTTGATCTTTTTCAAATGAAACACCCGGTATATTTTCATGTATTCCGATAGGCTGTTCCATTGGCTGTTCAATGATTTTTTCAATTTTGATTTCCGTTGCGGCGTTGCCGAGTTATTCAAAATAAATCTATTTTGTAGACTTCTTTTCGAAAAATTACCTATATCACATTTTATAATATTTAGTAAAGATAATTGGGGAATCGTTGGTCGATATGATGATGTTCATTGAGAATACCAAGAATTTGGAATAAATTGTACAGGATGTTCGATACAACAACACAAACTTAGCCATTTTCAAACATCGGTATTTTGATTTTTTCAAATGGAACACCCTATATATTTTCATTTAAATCAAGTCCTTTTCAATAACTCTACACTTTTCATTCTCCATGTCATGTACCTAAAACAACTCGTTTCCGAGATATTATACATCCAAAAGATGGATATTTTTCCACAGAAAATATTGACAATGTTCGCCTTTGGTATCATATTTGGAATTAAACTTTGCATAAAAATCATATTCATTCGAATCTAACAGAAAATAATAATTAATGCAGCAAATGCTCAATGTGCCTGCCATTTTCACCAATACACACTCTCAATCTGTTTCGAAAATTAGTATCCACATGTGCCAGCATGTCCTCTGAAATTTCCCTGGAAGCAGTACGAATTCTTGCTTTCATATTTTCAGGAGTTGTAGGCGGAGTTTGATAGACAACCCATTTAATGTATTCCCATAGAAAAAAATCCATTTTTGTAAGGTCCGGTGACCTTGCAGGCCACTGAACTGGCCCTCCTCTACCTATCCATTTTTCACGGAATTCATTATTAATGTATTCCCGCACATCAGTGTGGTAATGTGCAGGCGCGCCATCTTGTTGTAGCCACATTCTCTGCCTTATTGCCAATGGAATATCATCTAATAAATTTGATAACTGACTTCGCAGAAATCTTAGATATTTTCTTCCATTGAGATGTCCGTTGAAAAAAAAGGGCCCAATTACACGCAGTCCAATGATACCTCCCCAAACATTCAGTGACCAACGTTGTTGGTGATTGACATATCTAGCAGAATGAGGATTTTCAGTTGCATAATAGTGCATATTATGCCGATTCACATGGCCATTGTTGTGGAACATGGCTTCGTCCGAAAATAGAACATACTAAAAAAAATCAGGTTCTTGGTTGATTTTATCTACCCCCCATTGGCAAAACCGCATTCGCTTTGGAAAATCTCTTTCAGTCAGCTCTGGCATTAACTGCATATGATATGGATGGTAATTGCATTTTCTCACCATCCGAGAAACACTACTTTGAGATGTTCCCAACTCCCTACTCAAAATACGTGTACTCACATGGGGAGTCTCGGTAATATGCAATGCAATATCAAGAGCATTTTCATCATTCGTTACAGGACGAGCACGTTCAAACTTTTTGTAAAATACTTTTCCGGTTTCCTCAAATCTTGTTTTGAGGTCTCGAAATGCTCGCCTGTCTGGATGTCTTCTCTCAGGAAACTTTTGTTCGTATAATCTAGATGCCAGTAAGCAATTGCCATCACTTTCCCCCAAAGCATACACCATTTTAACCATGTCCTCTTAACGATAATTCATAATGCCACAATAATTTTTAACACAACTGGATTGTAGTTTGACAGTTACCTCTATTTACAAATTCCGATAGTAATTTTTTCAGCGGTAGTCATGGATAACTAAACTAGAAAAAATAGTTACATTTAGAAATTTCTTTTGCTATGATAGTTATTCATGAGTTGCCAAGAATGCTTTTGAAGATGGAAAAAAATAATTGAAACATCATTCAGTATCAGTATTTTCTAAGAACAAACATGTAGATAAAAAAATCTATAGAATTGTTGATTTGATATTGAACAATTCCTTTAAACCAGAATATCTCGGAAACAGGTTGTTTAAGGACGTCGGGTATAAAAAGTGTAGAGTCATTAAAAAGGAGTTAATTTAAATGAAAATATATAAGGTGTTCCATTTGAAAAAATCAAAATACCGATGTTTGAAAATGGCTGAGTTTGTGTTGTTGTGTCGCACATCCTGTACAATTTATTGAAAATTCTTGGTATTCTCAATGAACATCATCATATCGACAAACGATTCCTCAATTATCTTTACTAAATATTTCAAAATGTGAAATAGGTAATTTTTCGAAAAGAAGTCTACAAAATAGATTTCTTTTGAATAACTCGGCAACGCCGCAACGGAATTCAAAATTGAAAAAATCATTGAGCAGCCAATGGAACAGCCAATCGGAATATATGAAAATATACCGGGTGTTTCATTTGAAAAAGAACAACTTTGGTTAGCCACGCATCAATGATGCACCCTGTATGAATGAAAATAATTTTAGAAGGTGGTCTCAGATGGTCCCTTTTGACAAAAAAAATATAAGAAATCGAAATAGTGATACATTAAGGAGCAATGAACCACGGGAATCCTGTTGACTCACCCTGTATATATATTTTTTTCTTTTTGTATTTTTGACTTGATAAAATTATGCAGAAATGTGTAGAAATCAGTGAAATGAATACTACTACTACTACTACTACTACTATGATTTATGACTCACAAAACAGATTAAGCAGTCGATGGCTTTTCAGGCCGATTTTCTTCCAAACCCCATTTAATACACCCAAAAATGGGACATATGCTGTACTTGGCGAATAAAAACGCTCATATTGTACGCATCTACAAACGTATTCGAACATTTTTATAGTATTTATGGCCATAACTGCGTTCCGAATTCCTATGCGGGAGACCCAGCACCAGGAAAGCGATCCTTCCACGATAACGCCATGAATTCGTAGTTATTAAAGTTATAAATTAGCTAGATTGAATGGAGCTTCCGGACATTCTTGTGCCAAAATTCATTTCGGGGTAATTTAGGAGATAAGGTTACCTGCGGAAGCAAGAAGTGGAATGCCCTTTCGGTATCATGTTGACTGGATGAACAAAAGCCCTAAAATATGGACGAAGTAACTCCTGAAAACGAGTGGATGTTATTAGAGAAGGAAATATCACTTTCCACGTTAGTTGAGATATTAACTGATGACGGTCATTCATTTTGGGTTCCGACCTTCGACCTTCATTTGTTATCCACAAAAATGTGCTTCCCAGGTGCGAATCACATAAAATATATCGATAGCTTTTCCTCGTATTCTGTTTTTTTCCTGGAATTTTCCACATATTTTTCCCACTATAGTCGTTTCTGCATTTGCCAAAATTCGAATTCTCATTCTTTTTATGACGTGAGAAATATGTTCGTCCCACCTCAGATATAATGATCAATTGTGATTCCCAGATATTTTATAGATGTTTTTATTATTGTTAGACAGTTACATAATTTATGTTATGTGCAAGTTGGTTTATGTGTACTAAGCGTATTATTATGGGGTTGCCATGAATTTTGTCTTTTTCACATTCAGTAGGTTATTATTAAACCCAATCTGCAATTTTTGAAACTCTGTTCCGGCACTATAGAAAATATCATGCCAGTTTTTACGTTTGAATATCAGGGCTAGGATTTTTCCAATTAATCCAAAAAATCATGATTTTTTAAATAGATCCAAAAAAATTACGGTTTTTTCGATTTTTTTAAAAACTTATAATTCGATTGAATTTTGCGAGTGCTATAGATTGAGCCTATCGTAGATACTGCATCCTTTAGTAAATCAGCGGTTGACCGAAATGTTTCAAGTATGGAACTAATAGTTTTAATCAGCTTTATTGCCGCTAATAGTGAAACTCAAAACGAAATCAAAACCGTTCAAACTTGTAATGTTCGCAGAGGAAGTAATTAACAATGTCACACCACTTGAGTGGTGAATGGCACAAAAAAAATGTGTTTGAGAAAGAGGAACAGTAAAAAATGTATGCAATATTGAGGCAACTATTTGGGGCGATAGCCTCTTCAGCTTCGGCTGAACGAGTATTTTCCACATTTGGAATTGTGCACACCAAGTTACGCAACCGACTGGGAACACAAAAAGCTGGAAAATTAGTTTTTTTGTTCAAATATTATAATAATGACATTGATATCGATATAGCAGAGTGACATATGATTTATTTAGATACTGTTAGACCAATTTTTAAGTTTGATAATATTAAATTAAGTTAGAAATAAAAACACTTGATTAAATCATTCATTTTTAGTGAAAAAATCATTTGACAGCTTGGTGAATGCACATGTTATAGTCTAGCAGTTTAGTTCGAATAAAGTGAGTAAATTGATATGGGAAAGTTACTAGGACAATATCAAAAAAACAGCCCAGTTCGAGTTTGAGAGTGTGACAGCCAGTGTTCCGTATTATCAAAGATGTTATTTAGAGGACTTCGAAACAATTGTATTAATTTTTTTTCAACATTAATACCATTCAGTGGGTCATCTTAAAAAATGCGATACAATTTATTTAGGAGATTAGTTGGGATTGGGATCACTGAAGTCGAAGAAAAACTATAGTTTTCTCACCACGTTTCGAAGTCAGTTAAATTCATTCTCATGGCCATTCTTCAAGCCTATTGGATTAAAGCCTAAATTGCAAATATTTCACAACACAAGCACGACGTTCTGATATAACAACATATCTAGCCCCGCTCGGTAATTTTCCGAAGTCTGATTAAATTAGCATATTTTCCTCGTATAACTGTACCTTAGAGTAATCCGATTCGTATCTGGGTAGGTGTAATTAGATGACGAGCGATGGACCAATTGAATTACTAGTTCAGGAGCAGTGTGAGTCGCACCTTCTGAATACTAGGACAATAATTTTCCTTGCAAATTTAGCGCAGGAATATATCTTGTCTTGAACGAAACCAAGTCGGAAATAATGTGAATTGTTATTGAATATAGTCCGGTTGATGAGTTTGCCGAAATGGTTTGTTCTAGGTTTGTTCAGGGTTGCATTCATCAGGGAGTTTGTATTCGTGTCATTTTCCGGGGCGATTTCCAGTGCATCGCAATCAAATGAGATGAGATAGGCTATTTCCTCATCTTCACCACAAAGTCTGCAACCCTCGGTTTCCCAAAATACAATCCAAAAATATTTATTAAGGGATAATATCAAATACATTTTGACTTAACCTACATGTTTACTCCCATTGCGATATGGATCGTGATATGAACAATAAACTCTTTCAACCAACATAAACCTCCTGGACTAGATGGGATATTATCTGTTCTACTGCAGCATTAGTCTATTATCTTGTCTCCTGAAAGGATTAGAAAAACGGATTGATAGAGACATACGACAGTTAGTTCTGATTGAGTGGTTTATACATTCAAACCAGCATGCTTATCTGATGCCAAAATCTTGCAAAATAATTCTGGATGAAATCAAACTATTCAGTTTCTGCGGCGAAACACTAGAAGTTACCGATTATGTCAAATTCTTTGGGATTTTCTTAAATAAGAAATGAACCTAAAACCGACATGTGCAACTGGAAATCATACTCCATGACATGCAGAAGAAATTGTGTAATGACATGGGGTCTGAAACCAGAAGTTATGCATTGGCTATATACAGCGATTATAAGACCCAAGATTCTCCTCTGTGGTGGCCAAAATAAACCAGATACAGGCAGATAAACAACCTTAGTAAAATCCAGATGCTTGCCTGTCTGTGTTTTAGAAGTGGTATCAGTAGTACGACAACCTAAAGTTTCCGCCCTTAGACCTAATTGCCATGGGATAGGTGCATACAGATTCATACAAAGCACAAATATCAAAATTACACATTACGTCAACATTTCTGAACAGAAAATTATATCAGACAAAATGCTCCCTCTATAATCATACGAAAAACCATTTGAAATACTGTTGAATTGGAATGAATCACTAACATCTGGCAAAATAGTCTGATACATAGATGGCTTGAAATTAGATGCTAGAGCAGGAGAGGAAATATATGGAGTAGGGCCAAGGAGAGACCTTACAGTTGCATTTGGTGCAAGCTGAGACTCATGCATAGATATGAATCTAGATAATGGGCATAAAAGGACATCTAGACTATCAACTCCATAAATATAGAGTAAAAACAAGCTTGGGTAAACATTGAAAGTATTGGTGTCCGGAGAAACCGTGGAATGCAGATTATTTGCGGACGAGGAAATCTCATCTTCGAATGCAATGAAAAACAGATGTTCGGACAAATAAATCAGGAAACAGCTAGTGAATAGGTTATTGTACCTTGTAGAAGACACAGGCCTATACAACTAGAAGCCACAGACGATAGAGCAATACAACAGACCTTCGCAGATTTCAGTGTTGAGGGATACCTCAAAGAAAAACCCGGTCTATCGCTCATCAGCTTTCAACAAACCCAATCAAAGTCGACTTGTAAAGAAATAGATTTCAATTCGAATATTATGGTTGACGATGAAAAACCGTCCCTGTTTTTACACCCGTAATGACGTCAGCCAAGAAGAAGATCAAGGATATCGAGAAACTAAACTGGCGGAACACCTTATCTGCATCCTCCAAACCACCTAGTATTGGAAACAATCACAAAATTCCAAACATGTAGCCAAATGAATGCATATAACTCAACCACAATTCCCTTCTCGCTAAAATAAGAACCTCCATTTGTATTCCAATAAAACAGCGTTTTATTGTATAAACCCACAATTCTTAATGACCGTAAAACACTTTTAATTTGCGGCACGTTCCATTCGCAATCGAAACCGTAAAAATTCAACGGAATCAACGAGTCGAACGAAAATACTTTCGAATTCGTGCATAGGATGCATCAGAATAAATTTCCATACAATTTGGGTGCAATATGCCTTTTTAATTAAATAATCGAAATTTATTCCAACGGACACCATATGGAATCAGACACTTTTAAAAGCATTACGTGCAACAACCGAAACATGTTTCGTGGTAATGCAATACCAATAATAGTAATGAACATAAAATAATGCAAGCGGAAATATAGAGTATTGGATGAGTTTGTGTATGATGTGGCAGAATACCCATTGAGATACTCAGAGACATCGCACGACTAACTTCTATTTGCACAACGAATGCGAATATAATTTAATTTGAATTTACGAGAATACAGGGTGTCCCTGAAAATAATGCGTAATGCGCCAATTATCAATTTTTTTTTCTTAAAGTCACCCGTTTTTCTAATAATTGAACATCGAAATTTATATCTAAAAGTGATTACTGGCAACACCGTACTCAATGATACATTTATCTCCACCGACCCCAAGGGTGCAGTGATAAGTGTTTAGTATTTACGTAGTAACACTGGAGCCGGTAAGTAAAAAATGGTGTCGTTTTCCATTCGAGAATTATATTACATGACACTAACTGTGTCCCGAAAGCTGTTAGAAACTGGTAGTGAGGTACCAAAAAAGGCAGGTTGAAGAACACGTAGTGATTGTATACTCTAAGCAGAAGAAAACATTTGGGATTTTGTCGCAGATGATCCAACAGTAAGTACACCGTCTGTGACTTTTTTACATCGGTTTTCCAGAAAAACCCGCCGGACAGAAGAAACCGTTCCTTATAATAAAGAATATATAAAAATTGAAATTGAAAACGCAATAAACAACAACGACAAATTTCAAACGTGAAAGGTCTTGTTATCGCGTTTCATCTAATGCGGAAGTTTCCCCAGATTTCATTTGATCCTCATGTTGCTTTTTAAGATATATGTATTGAGCATTTGTTACTCTAAATACCGTACACTATACGAACGTGAAAGGGACGCACTATTTTCGGGAACACCTTCTATACGGATCATGTCAATTATCCTGATCCTGAGATATGGTGAATACTGATCCTGGTCGTGAGATATGGTGAATACTGAAACAATCAAACAGATAAGTTATTTCCTATCCTAACTGCCTGCCTCGCAGGACATAAAAGTACAATGAGATGAATTGCTTACTTTCTTCATAACTACCAAGAATTCTATCACATTGTTGGGTGAAATTTAGATATTACTCTTTCGCCATATGTATATAAAATTATCCACAGAAACTACGAAATTCGTTGATTGCAGCCTTGGACAAAACAAATATAACTATTTGAGAAAAGGTATCAAAATACAATTGACAAAGAATTATAACACCCTGTATGGTGTTATTGGTTTTTGTTAACAATATTTTAGTCCCAGGGTAAGTTACGGTTTCTTTAATTGAAATTTAGGAAATTCGTAAGCGGCAAACTGAATTTATACAATATATAATATTATTATATCGGGATTGAGCGTAAGTTAAATTGTTACAATGTAATTAAGTTAATCATCGGATCATCTTGAACTCAAATAAGTGGCCATTGTATTATGGGCAAACAACTTCGCGCGTTTTTTGCGGGAAATGGTAAGAACGCCAAAACTGGACTTTGGACAGTATTATAGGGCTATGAGGCACTGAGAGCCAAATAGAAAAAGTAGCGCGAAAAAACAGAAGGTGGGTGGCGTCTCTCGACCTTAGGAAGCGTGGAAAGAGTCAGACGATTTGGGGGTCGATTGCGAATGCTCGAGTGGAGCGTTCGTGTGCCACGCGCGGGCGGCCGCGAGCCGAAATCCGTAATAATTGAATCTTCGGAAATAAATGTATCGAAATTTTGTTTTAGGTAACCTTTCCGGGAATGGAAGTAGATTGAATAACATAAATTGTGAGTGTCGAGTGAGGATAAGGAATGTTATATGAAAATAACTTTGGGATTTCTTGAGGACGGAAAGATTGTTGCAGACTCGGTGAGTTGCGACGCTTCAAGTAACGCATGAAAATATTGGTGCGAAGCTCTTATCAGCTCTTATCAGAATAGGGTGAACAGTTGAACATTTAAATGAGTCATAGAAAGGGATTAGCTTCTTTTAGCCACAATAAAGTACAAGAGTTCGGTTGAGAAATACATTTCTATATGGTGTATGGATGTGACCATCGGGTCAAATTTTATAGAATTATTTGGAAATAGAGTTGTTGCAATTTCTACGAGAGACAAATATCTTACATGGCGTGAAGAAACTTTGAAGAAAAAATGGACATATATGACAATGGTGACTCTTTCATTAAAGTATTTTTGGCTTAGATTATTGTTTTGGAGTGGTTTGTGTTTTTTATGATTGTAGTTTATATATATATATATATATATATAACCTTTTTGAGATTTTGTTGCTGAATTTTGGTTGTGATATTTTTGAATTTAATATAATTGTTAAAATTATTTTTTGTGTCTTATTTAAGGGAATGGTGAAGAAAACGAATCAGAAAAGCATAAAGTCTAGTTCAGTTGCAAAGAATAAATCTGAAAGATGATAATAATAGGGAATAATTTGGAAAACCTAGTCTAGTTCATTTTTTGATAAGAACTAATTTGCTTTTCAAGGAGAAAGAATAAGTATTGAAGAATTTTTTTTTCTAGAGAAGTTATACAAAAAAACTACGCATTTGTGAAGCCGTAGCCGAGCCTAGATGATAGATAACAGAGCCTTATATAGAGACCCTCTACAATTAATTGTGTTGTGTCGAAATGGTATTTTTGCATTATAACACTGATAACAGCAGCCCATATGATATATAACTATTATGTAATATTTATTCATATTATTGAAAAAATAAAAACTGTCTATCGACATACTGTTGAAAAATCACTCTATTAATTTTTATATCCTTTCCGCTGTAATGAGAACTGCTTGTACTGAACTTGAATACAAAATAAAGTCCATTGTGCATGTTTCGGCTGTAGAATCAGAATCAACTTCGATTACTATAATTTTTATTTTTCTATTTGCAATGTACATGAATGAAAAATATCGTTTTTGATTTCTTGTATCTCAAAAGAGAGTACAGCAGGTAAATACTGTCAACTCACTCAATGTAGACTGATTGAATGAAGTAACTGGCAAAGAAATTTATTAAAAAAATAATTTTATTGGAAATGAAGTTGATCGGTTCATCATTCATCTAGATTCTAGATAATTGCAAAAGGAAATCAAAGGTTTTAATAATCAATACCTAATGGTTTGTATCATTATATACAAAATTTTACATTAAATACAATTTTTTTTAAAATATTGAATGGATATAGCAAGATCCCATTTCTTTATTCCAGTGTGATTTTATCAGCAGCACTACAGCTTTCTGCAATGGCTGATTTTAATCAGGGAGATCATGCATATGATATTATGGAATTTTGCATATTTTATTATAAATAAGTCTCAAACATCATGCACAGTCGCACGATTCCTGTGGATGAGAAAGCTGGCCGGTAATTTACGTCCATTTGAAGCTATAATTATTGATATCCAATACAGCTTTTACTTAAAACCCATTTTTGTATTTCTTTGGATTGATAAATTTCCGTAACTAAAAAAAAAACTTGAATAGTGTATAAAAAACTAGATTGCCCTGATAATTTACTGCTTTCTCGAAACCAGTTTTATTCATAAAAAAAATGACCAGTTCATCTTATTTATGTATTTATTAATAAAAAGAAATGCATGAACTTCAGAAGTTTGAATACGTTTTCGTATAAAGCTGTTGCACTAAATGAAAAATGTTCAATAATTAACAACACATTTTAGACGAATAAATGAAATGTTACTAACTGTGTTCAATATTTCTGAAAGAACTCTGATACAATATTTGGATATATAAATCTCCATATTTCCAAAATATTAAGACAAAAATTATTGATAAATTGAAAACGGCGATGTTTTTTTATTTCATTGTTTCAAGTGAACAAATCTATTTTCAGGTACATGTTTTCAATAAAAACTTTTACCTAATTCAAACGTATTTCAATACCAACAAATCCCTTGAAAAAAGGTTTCCAAACACTTCAGACATTGTTTTTATGGTAACTTTGCTATAAATAATATGAAGAGGGAAAAAATCTCAAAATCGTCTCCACAACATTTATTTACTCTAACAAATCCCTTGAAAAAAGGTTATAAAAGGTAAAGTGAATCAATTACTTCATCTCCATGATTCACTTTACCTTTTATAACCTTTTAATGTATTACTTAATTGTAATTTTCCATTTTTCCTCTCCATAATGTTTTAACATTAGCTGAAGATGGTTCCGACTGGTACCGAAACATGTCTATGATTATTTAGAGTAAATAAATGTTGTGGAGACGATTTTGAGCTTTTTCCCTCTTCATCACCTGCATCCACTTTGTGAATCAAATACTTCATCTCCATGATTCACTTTACCTTTTATAACCTTTTAATGTATTACTTAATTGTAATTTTCTATTTTTCCTCTCTATGATGTTTTAACATTAGCTGAAGATGGTTCCGTCTGGTACCGAAACATGTCTATGATTATTTAGAGTAAATAAATGTTGTGGAGACGATTTTGAGATTTTTTCCCTCTTCATCACCTGCATCCACTTTGAGATATAATGGATTTCTACCAAAGATTATAAATAATATCTTGGTAGATCAATTTAGTTGCATGAATTCCAATTTAATTTTCGTTTATTATTTCCAGACATATACCAGTATTTCCTTCGTCTAATTGAAAGAGTTGTATCTAGTACATGGTGGTGATGTGAAATTAGATATATGTAAGAGGGCATTATGCTGTAGATGTGGGTTTCATCATCAGATTATTCAAATTGATGCGACCCAACTAATCGATCTCTCGAATAGATAAATGCCTCTCAATAGTGTTGTAAAGGGTAATAAACTTCATTTTCTACACTCGATCCCATATGCGGCTGACTGTAACATTCTGTATTAAGTGTGTTGTTAAACTGAGAAATGCCTTTTTTATCTAGGAAGTGAATTGGGTTTCTCGCATACGACTGTAAAATGATATCTTCCGATTTTAAGACTTATTTTATATTGAACCAAAATTACTAAACTAATTGAATCATAGATATAATAGTGGTAATTTTTGTGATGTGGTTAATGATCACTCTAAAGCTGTGTTGGATTACTGACATTTATGACCACTCAATGAGAAATTTATTGATGCCCCACTAGTTAAAATGTGAAATGAAGAGAAAACATTCTACCCATTTTTTATCTGTATGGAATATAGATTTTGTCAAAAGGAAGGCAGTCCTCTTGTTGTAGTTTTGGGACTTGAGTTTTTTAACTGGTATTTCATCGAAGTCTCTGAAATCTGTATCTAGTTTTGGCACTCAAAACATTTTTCCTGGTATACATGATATTCTAGTTTATCTTCTGAAATGAAACGCCGATTGACTCCTGGAAATCAAAAATTATTTCCAAACCATTCATTTCGATTCCAATACCAATTCTTTAACCTCTCGAACACCCCTCCAAAACCGTAATAAAATTATTCTTCCAATCGTTCCTGCCTTTCACTTCACTTTCTCGCTGGATAATAAAATCTTTTCATGATTTCACGGTATTAGAATCGGCAACCGTTATTGTATACATACGAGGAGGGACAAACTTGTATTTATTCAACTCCATTTTTTTGGTCATAATTCTTGAAATTTAAATTCGATTACATTTAATTTACTCAACTGACTTGAACACTGGCTTGTATAAAGGGTAGACTGAAAAAATTCCGACCCAACGAAGATACAAGACATTTTTCCTTCAAAGTTATTTTTAATTTTCTATAGTCTCCTTGTAACTCTACATAATTCCACCAGCGATGCTTCCATCTCTTTTACCCGTCCAAGTAGTACTCGGCGTGTTTCTGTGCAAAATAATTGTTTACGACAAAAATGTCTGTCTTCCGAGCGCAACTTTCAGCCCAGGGAACAGAAAAAAGTCGCTTGGGGCTAGATCTGGTGAGTAAGAAGGGTGGTAAAGCAGATGAAACCGTAATTCGTGGATTTTTGCCATGGCAACCGCTCAGACGGCGCATTGGTGAAACAACTTTTTTTTTGCAAGTGTGGCCGTTTTTCCGCAATTTCTGCCTTCAGCTTGTCAAGTAATAATGCGTAGTATGCTCTTGTAACGGTTTTTCGTTTTCGAAGATAATCGATTGAGATAACTCCTTGACTATCCCAAAAAACAGTCGCCATCACTTTCTCAGCCGAAAAAATAATTCCTCCTTCCTGTTTTAACCGTATTTTTGTTTCTGGCATATAATGGTGTATGTGTAATTCTTCATGCGAACACGTTCTTTGGACAATTTCATAGCCTCTGCTATCTCTATCACTTCAATTCGACGGTCGTCTTAGTGAACTTGAGCGATGTTTTCGTCAGTGGTTGCAGTTTTTGGACGTCCCGATCGTTCATCGTCTCCCAAGTTGGTACGGCCACGTTTAAATTCAGCTGCCTAAAATTTCACGGTGGTGAAGGATGCTGAAGAGTCCCCGTACTGACAGAGCTATAAAGCTTGCTCACCCAAAATTCAGGGAACGTAATATAGAAAAAAATTATGGAAAAACATAAAATATACGGGTCGAATAGAGAACCTCCTCTCCTTTTTGGTTTCGTCGGTTAATAATCAAGAATATTTTAAAAGAAAATAATTACCCCAGCCATTTTGCAGAAAAAACAATAAAAAAAACGAATACATGCGATTTACAATAAAAATAATAATAAAGAAAAGAAAAAAACAATATACATACCTTTACCATACATAGACAAACTATCGAATAAAATCAATAAAACAATGGAAAAACACAACATAACTATATCACACCGACTGCAAAATACGATTAAAACCATTTATTCAAAATTAAAACCAGAAATACCAAAAAACAAACAGACTCATACAATATATAGAATACCGTGTAAAGACTGTCAAAGTACCTATATAGGTCAAACAAAACAATATTTGTAGAAACGAGTACAAGCCCACAAATACTCAAAAACCGACATTACAGCCTTATCCAAACACGAAAAAGAAAATCAACATAAGTTTGACACTAACAACGTTGAAATTTTGACCAAAGAAAGGAATCCAAGAGTAAGAACATTCCTTGAAATGATCATATTAAAAAAGACCCCAATAGCATTAACAATAGAAATGATATCAAAAACTCAAGCCAGATTTATAACAACCTTTTTTAACTTTGTTTATAGTAATAATAATGAAAACTGATCTTTACATGCTGCCAAAAAAATACAGTCCGGCTCATATACTAGAACTCAATATAAACAATCCGGTGTACTTATGAAGAGGGTAAAATGCATGAAAGATAAACAAACCATTCCCGATAACTTCGACTTCGAAGTCACACGCCTACAATAACGTTCGTACAATGCGAACGCAGAAATTCAAATAAAATAATTTG
Organism: Gonioctena quinquepunctata; assembly: GCA_018342105.1. Classification (NCBI taxonomy): domain Eukaryota; kingdom Metazoa; phylum Arthropoda; class Insecta; order Coleoptera; family Chrysomelidae; genus Gonioctena; species Gonioctena quinquepunctata. Next base: position 162,311 of record JAFIRS010002788.1, on the reverse strand, counting down.
TAAGTGAATACTCATATATCTTACAGATATTTTTATATTGTGTTAAATAACGTGGTATATTGCCAACCATTGTTTTTAAAGAATTATTTTAGTGCATACATTTTAATATTGTGTTGAGTTAAATATGTCTCAAACTCCATATTTTTTATTTTAGTGTTTTAACCTAATGACGACAAATATCATGTCGAAACGTCGTTAAGAGAAATTATATGAATTGACTGAATCAGACCTTTATTCCGAGAAAATGAAGAAAATATATATATGTGGTCAAGAAACTAAAGAATATATATATAGGATATAACGAACTTGTTAGACGAACTGGAGGTCATATTTTTTAACCAAATGCAATTGAATTGAATTTGTGTCCATACTTCGATTGAGTTCAGAGTTTTTCTCTTCGTTGGTTGACGTCAGAAATTCATATTTTTCATTTCCTGAATTGAGTGGTCTATATAGAGTCGGTAACTGTTATATCATATGAATCAGGGAGGGTAGGTATGGCTTTCCTTCAATTCTGCGTTTTCGCGCAGTGCTCATATCCGATTTCAATATAAATTCCACGAATGCCGCGAATGCGAATGGTCCTCCTCGCATATGTGTCATCGTTTCATCTCCCATCTGCTATATACGATATACGCACGATAATCTACTGAACGATACGCTTCGAACACATTCACCACCATAGCACTCATCGAATTGTTACAATGTACGGGATACGCTCCATAATTTTTGGAACATGGTGATAATCTAGAGAAAGGTCATTTGCTAATAATAAGATACCATGAGTTAATTTATTTACAATATATTATGATTTTTAGATGATTAAAAGGGCCCATACATTATCAAACAAATTGCGCAACACAGCGATGCGCAACACAGCGATGCGCAACGTTGCGTTGCACAACTGCATCACCCATACATACACTTGGTAACGTTTTGATCAAACTTTAGTTACAAGTTCTCGTAAGAAATCCATGTCTGAGAAGTACCATAGACTTGGCTGATATATTTCTGATGCCCCGGCTCCAGATTTACACTTTCTGTTACCTTCTTCAATTCACCAGTTTTGTTGAAAATGGTAAGAATTCAATGTAATTGAGGGACCTTTACTTGAGTAATGGACAAATCCTACTTTTAAAAATCGCTATATTTTGACAACGTCATAAAGTACAAAATTGATATCTGTCTAATAATAATAGTTGAAACTCCTATATATATAAAGGGTGATTCATTCTCAACATACTCCCACCTTTGCAATATTCATTTTGCAAAAGAAGAAAAAGAAACAAAATCATATTTCCAATGATGATTAGGGCTCGAATCGTTTTGGAATCTTGACTACGCGTCCTGATCTGGTTACCGTCGGCGTCACCTCTCTTGATGATGAGCCACACTGGTTTTCTTCTCTCTCGTCTTTTGGAGTAGAGACTTGATTAGGATCTGACATCTGGGACGTTTGATTAGTATTATTATTATTGGAAAGGTTTGGGTCAGTTTTCGAAAAAAACGAAGAATCTCGACTATCAGCTGCTGATACTTCCAGTGGATAAAGACGTTGTAAGGGGCGAACTAATTCTCCGGTACCAGCAATTTTGATTCGAGCTACTCTCTCCACTTTATCTCTTCCTTGGTAAAGTTCTAAGACTCTCGCTAAAGGCCAATTAGATCTTTTCATATTATCTGCTCCCACAAGAACAATATCTCCAACTTTAATTGCGGAAATTTTTCTTTTTCCACAATGTACCAAATCCCCAAGATATTCTCTTCTAAACCTCTTCCGAATATTGTCTTTTATGGTTTGTAGAAAACGGTGTCTTCTCAATAGGTAATTCCTATTTACCATATCAAGATCGGGTACTTCATTACTCGGTATATTCTGTAGAAAATGTGCAGGGGTCAATGGAATGAGTTCGTCATTTTCATAAAAATATGTCATTGGTCTAGAATTGATTACTGATTCACAATCACATAAAATTGTCATGAGTTACTCGTAGGTGATGCAAGCTTTACCTAAATTTCGTCTCAGAAGCTCTTTTGTTATTCTTATTAATCGCTCCCACCATCCTCCCCACCAGGGTGCTGTCGGAGCGTTGAAGATCCACCTAATTCTTTGTACAGAGGAATATTTTACTATCTCTTCCCAATCTATTTTATTCAGAAGATTATTGGCACCTACGAAACATGTTCCATTGTCTGAATAAATTGTCGAAATTCTTCCTCTTCTGGCTATGAATCTCCTCAACGCGAGAATAAAAGCGTCTGTGGAGAGGGAAGTGACAAGCTCAAAGTGTACGGCCCTATATACAGCACAAGTAAACAACACGATCCAGGCTTTTCCTCCTTCTTTCAGATATAGTGGTCCAGCATAGTCGACTCCTGAAACTTCAAAAACAGCAGCCTCTTTTATCCTATTTTCAGGTAAAGGAGCAAAAGGTGCCTCGATAGCTTTCTGATTATGGCGTTTACAAACGATGCACTTTGATAAAACTTGTCTAACTGTTTTCCTTCCCTTCAGAATCCAAAAATGTTCTCGCAAGATACTCAATAGGCTAGTGATTCCAGTATGTTGTTTCAAACGATGTTGTTCAAATATAAGTTTATTTACTATTTCATGATTTGAAGGAAGTAGAATAGGGAATTTGAAATAATTTGTATCTTCACGTAACATCAACTTCGTTTTGATTCTCAATATACCTCTGTTATCCTCAAATACTTGTAAATTATGTATCAGGCCCAAATCTATTTTTCCGAAACTTTCAAGTTGTATAATTTTCAAAAGACGGGTTTCACTTTCTTCTATTTCTTCACAATTCAATTCACCTTTAATTCTTTTTCCTTTATTTTTCATATTATAACTGAACCTCAATATCCATCCAATCATTCTTAGAACTTTACTATAACTGGAGAATTTATTGAAATTTTCAGTTATTCTGACTTTTTCGGGTGCCACCATCGAAATAATATTTTTCCTTTTCTCTTCATAGATTTCAGCATCCGAAAAATCTATCTCAGAGTGGGGCCAAAATTCGGGTTCATACCGTAACCATTCCGGACCGTACCACCAATTACTTTCCATCAATTTCTTAGCATTACACCCTCTGGATGGTAGATCGGCAGCGTTCAAATTTCCGGGAACATGATGCCAATCTTCCGGATTACTGATGGTACAGATTTCTTTAACCCTATTTCCCACGAATGTATTCCAGTTCTCTTTTGTTTTAATCCATGCCAAAACAACCATGGAGTCAGTCCAAAAATATGTTTTAATATTGCTCAGAATATCCACTTTTTTCACAGATTGACATATCCTGGCACTAAGTACAGCCGCTAATAATTCTAATCTCGGTAAAGTAACAATTTTTATGGGTGATATTCTTGACTTCGCCTCAATTAGTTGAACAGACACTTTTTCTCCTAGTTGTGCACGAATAAAAATACAAGTACCATACGCAAGTTTACTGGCATCACCGAAAACATGTAGGGATGTACTCACTGCATCCTTAAGAGGGAATTCACAGAGGGATCTTGGAATTCTACAAAAACTGAGCCACGATATTTGTTGCAGCCATCTCTTGATTTCTGCAATAATATTCTCAGGCAATTCCTTATCCCACCCAAGTTTGAGTTTCCAAGTCTCTCGTAGCAAAATCTTCGGAATTAAAGTAACTGGACAAGTAAACCCCACAGGATCGAATACCCTTTGAGCGATTGATAATAAACCTCTTTTTGTTAAAGAGATATCCTCTAGTTTTGTTAATGAATCAACATCACAAAAAAGTTTATCATTTCGAAAATCCCAAGATAAACCTAACAATGATGTAATATTGTCGTTACAAGTAACATCGGAAATAGTCTGACCAAATGAATGAATCCAGCCTCTCAAATCAAATTGTGCTTCAGACATTATATGCTTTGATTCCATGATGAATTTTTGTAATTCTGACATACTATCAACGCTTGTGACGCAGTTATCCACATAAAAGGATTTTTTTAATTTTTCTGCAGTATCCCTGAATTCTGGTGGTACCTTTTCTAAATGAAATAAAATTGTAGCAGCCAAAAGGAATGGACTAGAAGAAACCCCAAACACTACTCTACAATGTCTATATGTTCTGAATGATGTATACGTATTGTCTTTCCACCAAAGAAATCGTAAAAAGTTTTTATCTTTATTCGAAAGACTAATTTGCAAAAAGGCTTTTTTGATATCCGCACTCACACCTATAGATCTTAACCGGAATTGTAAAAGTATGAGGGGAATAAGTTCTATTAGATTGGGGCCCTTTTCGAGGCAATCATTCAAAGAATTTCCTTTGATGTCTTTACTAGAAGCATCGAAAACGGGTCTAATCTTCGTACTGACACTAGACTCCTTTATCACAGGATGGTGTGGTAAATAATAAATATTCTTGTCCAAAACTCGTGCGTGCTAGGTTGATTCGTTCCTCACTCTCCACCTCCGCTTTCAAAAAATCTAATAACAGATTCAAATGATTAGTGGATTTATTTTCTACTTTATCACCTTCTTCTTGCTCATTGATTTGTTTTTTAACAATTGAAGTTCTGTATCTTTCCCAAACTTTGAGGACATCTTCTGTTAGCGCAGATTCAACTAGAGGGTAGAGCATTGCTGCATACTTATCACAAGTTACGCCTAAAGACTCTAGAGCTCTGAGTTGTGTCTTTAGTTTATCAAATAAACTGGATAATGACATACCTGGTTTATTTTTCATGGATTGTTTCAGTACGAGGTTCAATAGTTCTCTTACATAAACCTCTATGAGAAATTCGTCCCTTGCAAACCTGCTCTTCAACTGTTTGATGGCTTTTCCATAATTATCTCCAGACGGTGGAAAACTTTCGACAAGTTCTCGTGCTACGCTTCCGACTTCAGTGGCCTGTATTAAGTATTGAAACTTATCTTCTCTGTCGATATCCTCATCCTCGTCAATTTTCTTGAACTGACCCCAAAAACCGATCCAATTCTCAACGTCACCATCAAATTTCTTCAACTCCAGTTTGGGTAGTCGAAAGTGTCTCCTCGAATTGACTCCTCCTGTAGACCTGGAACTGGAAACGTCTACTGCTTTCACTTCATTCAGGAAATAATAACCTTCGGACTTATATTTGATGAGTTGATCTCTGTAGGCTTCGACAGTCTCACATTCTTGTTCAAATTCTTCATCTTGAATATCACCACTGAAGGAAAATATTGCATCATGAACCTTCTCATCCAAGGCGAAAAGACGATCACCTTTGTCTTCTAATTGATTCAGGCGAGCTGTAACATCTTCTTTTCTAACTTGTTTATCCTTCAACATACTTTTTAACTCCTCGCAAGTCTTGTTGAAGTTTCGTCTGAGCTGGTCCCTTTCTTTCTTTAGACGATTGAAATTCTCCATTTTTTGTCCTGTCACGGTCGCCAAATGTTGAAAATGGTAAGAATTCAATGTAATTGAGGGACCTTTACTTGAGTAATGGACAAATCCTACTTTTAAAAATCGCTATATTTTGACAACGTCATAAAGTACAAAATTGATATCTGTCTAATAATAATAGTTGAAACTCCTATATATATAAAGGGTGATTCATTCTCAACAAGTTTATTCACCATTTCACAATCAGCTTGTGGCTCAATTTCTTTCAATTTTTCTGCCAACTTCTCATAAGCAGCAGCTTTCAAATTACTATTTTTATAGATACCGCTTTAGATTTTCCATACTTCAGGTAACCCTCTATATATCGCAATCAATTCTCTCCAGAACATCAAACACTGCCATACATTAGCAAATTGTTACCTGTAGAGCTAACCCAGCAAGCATAATTTACATCTCGAAGATATTCCTGCGATGTAATAGCCAAGTGCGATGTCGCAGGTACAAGCTCACATAAATACATTAAACCAAAAAATTTAATTACCAATTTAGAAATATTATTGACAATCGATTTAAAATTGAGAGGGTGTGCAATTACATTTAAGAAATTAGATGAAATGGCAAAAGTACCATTTACAAATCAAAAAGGAAAATATTGAAGAAGGCCAGCATTATGCATTTACTTCAGGGGTAGTGTTACAAAGCTAAACAGTGAATTATCTAAATAATTATTCAACTTGTTTTATGAAATACATTACCAATGTTTTCTGCAGACAGGGGCAGTATATTTATTTTTGTCAAGATCATTATGGGGTCAGTTTTTTTGTAATCGGAAGACATCGATGAATGAATCGAGAAATTGGCCTGGTCACAAAAATTGGATAAAGAGGCGGGGCACTAAAAATTAAAATACCCTAATTTTTCAAAGGTTCCATGGTTGCATCTGTAATAAAAGTTATTCGAATGAATTATAATTTCAACTGATCTACCCATTTTTTCACAATGATCTCAAAATCCTGACATAATGATCATCCACCGAATATCGCAAAAGTTACATACATGAGTTATATATATCCCATGGACATGGCAATAATACATTTCAACGTTTATTACATCGCAGCCATGTAACAAAAGTGATGACGCCGTGGTACCTTATAATTACTTAAGACAGATGTCATGTATTTGATGGGTACATGCTTGATGAAGCTCGACTAAAATTTTATTAAAATTCACTGAAAGTTGGTTATGCAATGCTCCCTAAGGTATTGTATTGATTATTTTTCTTTTTGGCCATGATCTGGTGACGATTTATTTGTAAAATTGTGAGACAAAAAACTTAATGCAAGCAGATATTTTGTAATGCAAGCTGACTAGTCAGCCTGCTACGGCAGCCGACACATCTACAAGAGTTCATTGGAACTACCTCACTTGGCGACCATGTATCTTTTGGCTGCAACTGCAACTCGATGTGAACAATTGCACAGACAGCCACTGGCCTCACGCTCTAGAGCCTTATAACTACTGACTGCCATTGTCACCCCGACAATTGTCTGTCATCTGCAACAACTGGTGGCTCAAAATTTTGGGATGAGCAGTAGGGTTGTCGCTTTAATTGATTTTCGAAAAACATTCGAGATTGAAAGTAGGCAACCTAAAAATCCACGTCTATCTTCTACTCACATGCCAATAAATATTGGGGAAGAAGCGGCTATAGCATGACTCTGAAAACGAAACACTTGCAATTTACTCCGCTAGCTAAGCGATCATTCTTCTAGGACATCTCCCTCCTGATTACTATAAGGCTGGTTGATCTTAAAAGAGTTACCCTAGAGTGAAGCTCACCTGGACAACGAGAGAATCATGCTGTAGGTTGAATTGCAAAAGCAAGCTCAATGATTTCCAAAGACAGCCAAAAACGCAATACCGTTGCTAGAATGATGGTGAGTATGTTGAACTAACGTGGCATATGAATCAGACTGATTGAAGGTACCGCTTGACGGGATTACAAAAGAAACCCAAAAAAAATCCACCATTGCGAAAGCCTACTGGGGCCAATATTTGCAAAGTGGGAAAACCGCCGATAATGCGGCGGTGATGAGAGTAATCAAAGAACAAACAAGAACAAGTATAATAGATCTGCAGATGATATAGTGGATAAGTTGAAACGTTGGACTGAATAAAAACTTACGTAATGCACCTAGACCTAGGGTCTGTATGTGCTCAAATCAAGATATTCATTAGGTATACTTATATCACATTTCAAAATAAGTTTTAGACAAAATGCCAACACATAAATAAATTGGGTGTAATTTACTCCAGAACTATCTAGAATCAGATATTATGAACAAAATACCTTATAGGTCGAGGCACAGAAGATACCCCCACAATCTAACTACATATAACAATTCCAAATATAATGAATAATTTTCATATATAGTGTGACCCATTTAAAATGGAACCACCTTTGTAGAATACGCATTTTTCAATCAATCTCAAAAAAATTAAACATCAAAAACTGTATTTTGACACAAATTTTCATAACTTAAGTTTCATTTCCAAGGCACTCTATGGTTTTTTCTTTGTCAAAAACGGCAAAAGTTTATTAGACAATTTTTGTTTTCAAGTTTGACTACACCAGTGGATTCGTAGTCGTTATAAATAAAAACGATCAAAATTTCATGAAAAAATATTGGTTAACAACGGAGTTACAACAACTTTAATTTTGGAAACAGAGTATTTGATTATAATTTTTATTTGGATCATAGACATATTTAAAATCTGGCAACACCGTCGATACAAAGTAGAACACCAGTGAACTTGTATAGTGAAAATCCGAAGTCAATAGCTCATTCCGTTCTATAGCTATAAGAACGGAATTGTTATGAGAATAGTCATGTGACTGATTTGTGGTGGAAGCGATTTTGTAATAAAAATCCGACTAGGCCACTGGATTTGTAAATTATATTCTCTTAAAATCATTTATTTAAGTGTAGGTTATAAGTGCATTCGAAAAGAACAGAAAATTTGAAATTCATTTTCAAGTTATACAGTAGTACATTCTTCCATAGCCGATAAAAACGAAATGAACAGAAACAAGTTTTAAAGTAGATATTTATTCAACAATAAAACGTCATTACGCAAAAACTAAAACTAAAATAAATATTACTGTAAAATTAAATATTTAAATTTTTGTGGCTTCTACCAAACCTCCATTTAGTTCGACACATTTATCTTATCTCTTCCGAATATTTTTTACAATATTTCTATTTGTTGAGGTGTAATTTCGGCACAAATTCAGTGGCGTAGTCAGATTTTTATTACAAAATCGCTTCAACCTCAAATCGCTCACATTACCATACTTTCAGGAGTTATAACTGTAGAACGGAAATAGCTATTGACTTCGGATTTTTGCTGTACAAGTTCACTGGTGATCTACTTTGTATCGGCAGTGTTGCCAGATTTTTAATATGTCTATAATCTAAATAAAAATTATAATCAAATACTTTGTTTCCAAAATTAAAAGTTGTAGTAAATTCCTTGTTAACCAATATTTTTTCATGAAATTTTGATGGTTTTTATTTATAGCGACTACAAATCCAGTGGTGTAGTCGAATTTGAAAACAAAAATTGCCTAAAAAACTTTTGCCGTTTTTGACAAAGAAAAAAAACCATAGAGTGCCTTGGAAATGGAACTAAAGTTATGAAAATTTGTGTCAAAATACAGTTTTTCTACGACAACCTCGATAGATGTTCATTTTATAACCGTAACTTCAATCATAAACAAGCACATTTTGTACAGAATTTCATTTTTGCATCGGTTGCTAGGCAAGTTGCTAAGCAGCAAATGCGAAATGGAATATTTCGTGTTAGGTCTAGGTTCACTCTAAAATCACGACGACTACGGCTTGTCAAATTATGACGTCCAGCGACAAATTGATGAAATGTCAGCAGATCGTTTCTGTCAAAGTTTTAGTAGGTAACGAGTAATTTCATAGTTGTTTTCTATAAAAACTATTGATTAAAATGGAAACTGATAGTGATACTGACTCAGATTTGACACCTCCGAACATAATAGAAGCAGCGAAGGTAACAACACTGAATTTATTACCGGAAACGTCGAAGAGAATGTATCAACGCGCTTATAACCTTTTTTTGGAATGGAAGGTAAATCAAAAGACAAAATCGTTTTCCGAGAACGTTTTAATGGCTTATTTTGGCGACTTAGCAAAAAAATTTAAAAGTTTGTGGTCACACTTCTCAATGCTGAGAACGACTCTTAGTATATATAATGATAGATATAGATATTGCCAAATATTTGAAACTGAAAGCATTCCTCAAGCGGCAGTCTAACGGCTACAAACCCAAAAAGTCAAAGATCTTTACAGTAAATGACATCGATAATTTCATTGAAGAGGCTCCAGATGAAATATATTTGGCAACAAAAGTAAGTTTTATATTTCCATTTGATGAAAAATATGTTTAAGTAAACTAATTTACATTGTACCCAACTAACATTATAGGAAAATTATACGAAGCAGTGGGGTAAAACGGCTTCAAAAAGTCTGAATTTACCCATATTTTACCTTCAAGTACTAACTAACTCCAAAGTTATAATTGGAGTTATAAAAACCATAATTGATACCACCAAATCTCCTTCAAAAACCAAAAACTTAATAGGCGTAGTGCGTAGTATGAAATTACGTGTTATGGACAAATATACCTTCACATCCTCATGGGTTAATAGAGTTATTTACTAGGTTAAATTTTACCTAAAGGTAACCAGCAAAATGTGTTCAAAATACTTGGAACTCTCAGGAAAAACCTTCTGGTGAATATTTACCCAATTATTACCTCATGTGTGTTCATATAGTCAGGGAATTGACAAGTCAGTAAACAGGTCTACTATATACTCTTCATTACCTATTTTGGCACCGATTAAGTTAAAGGAGTTGCCTGGACATTTCTTGACCAAGTTTATACCTACTGCTCTATAATGAGGGCGAGATTACCACAATATTTGTCTAATCAGACTAAATGTCTACAACGAAGTGAAAGTTACCTAAAATAAAATTCTCAAAGTAACTTAGTCTATCATCAGATATTAAAGACCAAGTCGATTCAGATGAGGATGACATGATACAATTTACTTCCTTTAATTTTTATATTGTGCCCTAAATTTTATAAATCTATAAAATGCCTAGCAAAAATTCGAATAGAGTTAGTAAACCATACAGGTATACCACCAACTATTATCGATTAGCTGCCAGAATGAGAACAAATGAAAATATAATCCGAAACCATCCTATACTTTCCGATGTCCAGAGATCAGAGGCATCATCTTCCACTCAGTCATCATCAACTGCAGAAATTAATGTAGAGTGTGAAATTGCTTTTACTGATGATGATACTGGGGAAAATATGGACCAGAAGACGATGAGTTCAATGGGAATAAGGCACAAAGCAGGGAAGATAACCTCTCATTGTTAGAGGAGCTCAGACATTGGGCCTTTACACGCTGCAAAGCCTTACCTGGATTTACAAACAAAAAAATAAACTACGTCTTCAACAATCTAGAACTACGCGATTCACTACCAATCTTACAATAGATATCCCTAGATTCCACAAATCTCATACACAAAGAACTTTATTTTATCTAGGCCCCAAAATATTTAATTCACTACCCACAGAAATGAGAGAATGCAAGAGTCTCAAGAAATTCAAATTATCAACTAAATTATATATCTCTGAAAACCAGCACATACTAAATATATTTCAGTAAAAAGAAAATATTGTGTCATATATTTCAGTAAGAAGAAAATATTGTGTGATTCCTTTGATCCCTCTTCTCCTTCCAACTATAGGAAATTTTAAAAAACTTTTTAGGCTTAGGTTAGTTTTTATATATGTATATATATGTATGTATATATAGGTTAGTGATGATCAATTTGAAAATATCAGCTACATTGAAAACGGTTAGCTAGAATGATAGGAATGCACCACAAGCCTTCCAGGCTTAGGCATTCACTCCAGACTAGCTAACCATGCAACTTGATTGAAGAAAATTATTATATGATCCAATGTAATACTTACCTCATCACCTCACTGAATAAAGAATCTGAATCTGAATCTTGTCGCATAAAGTCTCCATACAAGCAGTTGGTGACTTACTAAAAATACTACATCCATTATTGAAATAATAACATGAAAGCGTTAACGTTAAACTTTGGTTAGGTCTCAGGTCATATCGGTAAGAGATGGATGGGAATGACAGAATGCACTGAACAATGAATGGGCTGCGTTCAGAAAGCTTCGTCTGTCGCCAGCGGTAAACTACAGCCGCGACGTTTTCAATGATGCAGCGATAAAATGGGATTCAATGAAGTCCATCCTTTTGAAGTAAATGGATGAAAAAATGGTATTGAATACGCAAAAAAATCAAATCAAATAGATAATTTATTTTAACAAAAATAAGAGATTGATGTGTTGAAATGATGAGTTTCCATGGCTTCGAAAATTTCAAAACCAATCATTGTGGCTTCCGGAAAAGTCAAAATCAAGCAAATCATAATTGGTCGATTTTTTAATGGTATTTACAGTTGGCTGATAAATTGTATATTTCCGGGCACCGCATGCGGAACGCAGAAATGTCAAATCAAAATTATTCAGCCAATCACAACACACCATTTTATATTTAAAATGTTATGATTGGATATTTCTCTGCGGGAAGAGGTTCCTTCATTAAACCATAACATTAATCATGGTTTCTATTCTGGGAAGATGTGCACTGAAATATGAATATCGCGTACTATTATCAACATTACTGATGGATTTGATATTTAATTCCAGAATAAACACTCATTCCAGGGTTTTGTAGTCTATATCCATTTCTCTGAGTAACTATAGGTTACTTGGCTTTACCATTAACATTAGCAAAAAATATTGATTTTTCTCACCCGGTATTGACATTTGAGTGTTTCTGCACAGAACATAGAATAAGTAAAATATAAATTTATTATCCACGATTCGCAATCCATCCAGAGAACGAAACGTATAGACATGCATGAAAAAACATCCAATAACATTTATTGTATTTCATCACGTGACCACAATGTGAAAGGGTCTGAAATCCCAAGATAAGGAAAATGGACTTCAAAGTCAGGAATGAAGGTTACTTTCGACTTTGAACAAAGTCTATGTGTTCTCATAGTCAAAATTTTAAGGAATTTCGACATATAAGTCCCATATGGAACCTACGCCATATTTTTCGGTTTGAACCGTTTCCGCCATTGTAAAAATTATACATAATTTTCTCGAATCGACCACATTTTGATGATTGGTAGTCAAAAAATAGGTGAATATGATATGTATACACATACTTCATCTATAAAATCAGTTTTTGAAGTGTTTGATGGAAAAAGTTGTGAAAGTAGACATAAATTAATGGTTTTTTTTCATACAAATTTAATAATTTGATGGGCCCACTTGTTTTAGACGAGTAAAAATCAACATTATCACAGAAAAGTTTGTATCGCAAATAAAATCACAACTAGGTGTGAATGCGAAACCATCACTTATTGCATTCTCTGCTATACGTTTATTGACAGTTCTTTCTTCATACGCCATGTTCATGTCAACTTCAACGCTTTCACGAATAAGCATGTAGGTTAAGATACACAATATACAGTAAACTTTTATCATCTTCTAACCTGCCATGGTTTGTTGTTTGTTTTATTATAGTGTTTATAACCTGAAATAGGTAAAAATGACTACATTTTTACCATCAGTCGACTAGTCTGGAGGCAATTTTACCTATTTATGCCTTCAACTTATAAGGAAAAATGTCTTAATTTCCCAAATTTCGACTTCTGAATTACTTCCATTCTTTTCCCCATAATGGTAAATTTAAGGTAATTATAACGTAATAATTACCTTCGCCAATTAGGGCGCTGACCTATTCGAAGGTCGAAATGACGTAAATTTTACCTATAATGTTTGTTGGGTAGGTTGCATTAGTTATGGGAGTAATGGGTGCATGTAGAAGACATGAATTACATCAAATGAAAATTAGTCATTTCAATGATCTTGGTTCAGCTGTTTTAGTAACAATACCAGACAGTAAAACCAAAATAGTATGAAATTTTACTGTAACCATACCATCAGGCATACCAACGAATTTAGAAATGGAAAATCGCGAGAAGCCGTCTACTTCAACGTCGACAAATTATCAATTTCGAAAAGAATTAAGTATTCAGCAATCAAAATCTCCAAATATGATATTCAATAATTGCACATTCAACTTCAATTAGATACATACATACATTTATAGGCTTCTATTTCTGTGTACCTATTAGAAATAGCAATAAAGAAAATATTCACATATTTCTTTAATTAATATTTTAATTCTGATAGAAAGCCCATTAGCGGCAAATTCGGAGTAATGAAATATCATCAGTTTATTTCTTTCAAAGTTTTTGCAATGTATGCATGTATTAAACGTGAACGATATGTTGTCATAGAAAAAGTATAGTATGCAACTCGCAACAAAATGGCCATTTTTCACTCGTATGAATTGCAGCACTTGCCTTCGGCTCGTGCTGCAAATTTCATACTCGTGCAAAATGGGCATCATTTTGTGCTCATTGCATAATATACTATTTTGATGCTCAATATGAAAAAATTTTTTTTTTGAGATTGATTGAAAAATGCCTATTCTACAGGGGTGGTTCCATTTCAAATGGGTCACACTGTATATGACGTCTGCAGACTTTAGAGAACTGTTTACAATTTTTTATAATTTTCATTTCTAGCGGTAGTGTGTCAAATATTTTTGGGGCTAAACTGGTTAAAAATCTTTGATTAGCATCTTTGTGGTCAAAATTTTGAGAAACTAATGAGTACTTGAGTTAATGATCTCCAATGATGGAGATTATACACTGAGAAATACCATATGACCAAAATAAATCGTTCAACTAGACCTGGTACATTTCTAGGATTGGTAGATGAAAAACAAAAAACTGTTCGGGTGACAGAACTTTTCATTAATTACACCCCGAAGCACGCTTATCGGGCTCCATTACTACCTACCGCTTTGTTGGCTTTTCCAATTTCGCCCTTCGATAATTGAAGGACATTTTAAAGTAAATTTGTGGGTAAGCGTTGACATGACAGCGTATAAAACATATCATTAATTTGGCGTTGAAATTCGTATTGTTCGAAAAATCTGTTCATTACGGGTTTGATCGTGTATCAGACGGGAGTGTTTTAGGGGCAGATGGTGCTATATTGCCATGCCATCGTTAAGGCTGGCTGGTTCATTTACATTTTTTTAATAGAAGCCACAGAATCGGCCCTTGATGATTATGATAATGGTTTTCAGGGGAGTAATGTCCATGATTATTTTTTTAAACGACGCAATTTCGTAGACAATTTCTCAGATTCGGTGTGTCAACGATGCCATATTACCGGAATTTATGAATACTATGAAGCTTATTGGCTAAACTTTTACACAAAGAGAATTGAAAAATAGTTATTTATGCAACAAGTGCAAAAAGTAAGTGTTTATTGCACTCGATGTGAAGTTGTCCGACGAGGCCGTCAGGCCGAGTTGGACAACAAGTCGAGTGCAATAAACACTTTTTGCACGAGTTGCATACAATATTTTTCTACGTTCATTCATTTTTTTTTTATTTAGGTGGCACTAAGTGTGGGAAAATAAAAAGCGTAGTTTAATAGCAAAATATTTAATAATTATTAGCACTATCGATTTGCATTGAGAAAGTTAGGAACTAATACCTATGTTAAGAACAATTTAACTCAAACTTTATTTTTGATAAATTGCATTTTCCAGTAATTCCGTAATCCAGTATGCAATAAATATGATTGAAAATAATATAAAATATGCAATTGTTTAAAATGTAATACAATATCACAGAAAATGGACTAAAAATGGCGTCGATTTGACGTTTATGTTTGCCATGATCACAAAACGCTGTAGTAGAATGACAGATGAGTGCAATATACATTTTATTGCACTAGTGCAATAAAGAACCAATTTTTTCACTAAATATAGTTCAATAAAATTTTGTTTTTTGCATGAACGTAGAAAAAACAAAAACCGTAGCAAATATTTCAAATGTAATATTCGAATTAGGCGATGAAATGAAGTTTTCAATTGCTGCAACTTCCAAAAACATTCCTCAAACAAGTAGTAAACCTGTTTTGGAATAGTTGAAGTATTACCCCCTCTTCACTAATATCAATAGACATGTATTCTTGATTTTGGTTTGGTGCATTGTATAAAATGTGTTTATATTTTTAATCCATACATAGTTCAACAAATGTATGATTCAAACATCGCAGCAAAATGGAAAAAAAAATCTAACTGAAAGCTAACCGAAAAGCGTCTCAATGTTGTGATGAATTATTTAGATGAAACTATACCCATTATAATACATGTTTAGAATGTATCTTCTCAGAATTCAAAATCAAAAAGTATCATTTATTTATTTATCAGTAGATCATCTAAGAGATAAGATATCAAATTATAGGATGATACAATAATCACGTACATATAACATCATACATTATATCCGATAATATTGATTTGTCATTTCTTCGAACTGTGATGATAAAAAACACTAAGAACTACAAATTTGAAGAACAAATTACATCATCGAGTGTCCCCAAAAAATCGATAACAGAAAAAATATAAAAAAATACATAGAATGTTCTACTTATTCTCGAAATTCATATATTGATACCATTTTCCATTCATTTAATAATGTTTCAGTATATTTGAAAGCAAGAGTGAATTAAATATTATAATTTTAACTCTTTTGGTAATTAGGTTAAAACTTTTGATGCAGAATACGTTGTTACTTCTAGTATAATGAGGATGTAAGAAAAAAAAGCAATTGATTCAAACACACATGAGAAAAGTAAGCTCCATGATTTACCTACTAACTATTCGCCGATTTTTCAGGCTAACCATTTTAAATTTCCAGTATTTGTATTGTGATTATATTCCGACGAAATCTCTAGATGAGTTTGATTAATGATTTTTTACACATTTTTAATCCTGCTAATACATTAATGATACGCCGGGTTCCAAACAATGAAGTATACTCAAGATGAATTCATACCATCGAATAATAATTGTCAATGATTTTTAATTTTTTAAGCCACTTGTTATTCCCAAATTAACAAGTTTTCTGATATATTTCTGGGAAATACTTATAACATGGATATCAAAGCTTAGCTTTGAGTCCAATACCACACCCAAGTCCTTAATCGTTTAGACAGGGTTCTGATTCTCGCTACCATGGGGGTACTGAAATTCTACGGCTATCAGATTTCTGCTGAAAGACATACACATCATTTTGAAATATCCAAGAACATTAATTTTCGCCGCAGTAGTCTGAAAATAACTTGATTACTTGATTTAGTAGAGAACAGTCGTTAGAACAATTGATGGTTTCATAAAAGTTCAGGTCATCCGCAAAGAATTGGAATTTGGAATTCAAGAAAAATGTAAAAATGTCAATGATGAATATCGAAAACAGTACTGGGTCGAAATGACTACCCTGTAGCACGCCTGACATAACCAATGTTTCAAGGAAGTACAACAACCAATCTTAAAAAAAAAAATCTTCCTTTCAAATAGGACTCGAGCCATTTCACACAAAAGAAATACATATAGAAAAGGGAAACATTTTCAATTAAATATTGAATAGATATATTTTTCTGTGAATTGAAAAATCCACGATAAAAATGAAGTAATTTTTTGTGAATATCTAACAGAAAACAACTACTTCCCCGGCTAAAGGCACGCTGGATCTGAAATTGAAAATTTGCATTTTAATTCAGATAGTTAATTGATTCTCTATTTAATTCTTAATTAAGAGCCCATATAGATAAATGAGGCAAAGAAGAATGTTTCCAAAGGAGAGTACTAACCAGAAATCATTTGTAACATTGATGCAAGAGAGGCATCTCATTCACTAGATCTTCAATACATTTTTGTCGTCGAAAATCTATTTCACGTTTTCACGATCAGGAAGACCAGAAGAAATGAGAAACACATTTTCTCGAAGCAATTTCCCTATACAAAGACGGAAACATGTTTGAAACATTTCTTTTGCAGAGACACTTTGAACTTGGGGTATGATAGATTGATTTGTTTGAAAATATGAACAGGATGTTCATAAAATCAGATGTGGAATCTTCTGCGACTCAAATATAAACTTAAGTAACTATCTTCCATCGTTGACGACAACCTCTTGGGGGGGGATATGAGCACTGCTCGAAAACGCATAATTGAAGGAAAGCCATACCTACCCTCCTTGATTCATATGATATAACAGTTACCGATTCTATATAGACTACTCATTTCAGGAAATGAAAAATATGAATTATGAATTTCTGACGTCAACCAACGAAGGAAAAAACTTTGAACTCAATCGAAGTATGGACACAAAGCATTTTTATGCCAAATTCTTCCCTTTATATATATATATATATATATATATATATATATATTAATACTTTTAATACCCACAACAGAAAATACGAATGTCTCTAACAAATCCGGAATGATAATAATAATTTCATTTTGTATTGATTTGTTTGAAAATATGTACAGGGTGTTCATAAAATCAGATGTGGAATCATCTGCGACTGAAATATAAACTTCAGTCACTATCTTCCATCGTTCAAGATAACCTGTTGTGGGGTATTCATGTTGATTCCACATCTGATTTTATGAACATCATGTTCATATTTTCAAACAAATCAAATACATATACTTTCCTAACCAGTTTTTATTATAATACACCACGGTGTGCTATATCTTCTCAATCAACTTCAATAAATGTGTGGATTATTGATTTTTTTGTTATTTTGATCATTTTCTCGAATCACACCTCTGCACAAAAACGAATTTACTTCACTGGATCGACTTCTTGTAAAATTTTCAATATGTTCATATAAAAGTGTTGATGTGGTTTGCCATTTAAACCATATACGCATGCCAAGATTGGATTATTGATGTACATATAAACAAAACTCATAAAACTTTTTTTACAAAAATATCGTAAAAACAACCGAATCTAATCTGAAGATAATTTTCAGTAGGAAGAAAGAAAAAAAAATACGCGAACTAATAAAATATATATTTTTATGGACATTATGGATTCAGAATAATTATATTTCTTCAAGAATCACACGAAAACCACACAATCACTCAATTATATATTTGAAAAAAACAACAACTATGAGTTAATTTAAAAAATATATATATCTTAAAGTACATCGCACCGCCAACAACTCTTACGTAAAAACATGAAAAGCCATCTCTATCCAACCGATGCAATGCATCTCGAAACGAATTTGCATTACGAGGCACATGCCCCCTTCAACCACTGAAATTACATTAATGAATACCCATAAAAAATAATATTCCATGCAGCCAGCCTTACTTATGTAACAGGCAAGCTCGTGGTATTCGCATTAAAAAACATCTGCAGGTCAGCGCCCAACAACACGACTTAATTAGGGTTACTAAAAGATTTTAATAAGCGTGTAGTCATTGGTATGACGGCGGTGTGTCAAGTCTTGGCTCGATGCATTTCCGAGATAGTAATTAATAAAGTGCGAGTCGAGTTTCGAGCGGAGATTTCTCTCTTTCTACAATAACCACTGTGACTTGAGTTTTTTTAGAACTATCCGATTTGAAGCTATGATTTATGTTGCAGAGAGTTCCTACGTCAAGGTCTATAACATGATGAGTGTGTTTTACTGCAACAACACTCATAAAACACCAATAAAGCTGTCATAAGGCTATTTTGATTGACATGATTCTTAGACTTCTGTCAAAGTCATGAAAGCCGCTATAAAATCCACTTCTTCTAAATGAAGAAAAAAGATAAATTATCAGAAAAATATTCTTCTAGAAACTACCACAGTCTATCGGAATCGCATTTCGATGAAACTACTTAATGTCGTAGTTAATGCTTACGAATGAGCTGACGATTATTTCAACATGATACACAATAAACTACGAAGAAAAAATATAATAATGAAGAACGTGCTCTATACGGATGCCATAAATTAAAATGTTGGGCGAATAAAATTTTCAAATTTTGGTCGGAAAACCAAAATCGCACCCCAAGAATAATGTAAAATTTACAAATTGTTTCTGGAACGAAGTTCCTTATCGCGCGTTGCGAAAGGGGGCTAGACGGAATAAATTAAGACCAAAAGTTGTAACGACACTTTTTGCTGTAGTTGTAAGCCGTGCGGCGTGCGCGTGTTTCTCTGTCTGTCTCTCTCTCGCTCTCTCTCTCTCTCTCATAGAATGCAAACCAGTTATTTTCGTTTCGTCTTTCTATTTTACATTGAACAGTGTGGTGTCGCGACGATTATTTTTGTTGAGTGTATACAGGTTTTTTGTACATAATAAATAATGAAAACTAATAACAATAATGAATCCTGATAGTGTTTCTGCACAAGTTCCGGATATTGCTGATGGAGTTAGGTAAGTAGAGATTTTATACAGACAATAATAAATGCTTATGTATTTTTAGCAAGTACGCATCTCTTTACAATTGTGCTAACCAAGTCATACGCGTTATAATCTCTCCATTATTGTGTGTTCAGCAAGTGTACGCGTCATAACTTTAATAAATTTAAAAGCAAATTATATTTTAATATTACAATATCAATGCGTATGTACTAAAATTGAGCCTACTGATTAAGTTTATATTACATTATATTTGTTAATAATAAAAAAAAAATTATTATAACTTAAAAAAAAAGAATTTTATTACAATTCCTTCAATAATTAATCGAGAGGAACTTCGTTCCATCCGGGTGTCCCTTGACACCTCTCAACTTTTTTTTCCAGTTGTTCAGTTTCTTCTGAAATGATTTGTAATCTTTTATTATATATATATATATATATATATATATACATATATATATATATATATATAACAAATTGATCATTGGGGTATGCAGCAGAAGAAAAAGTGTACTCTTTAATGTTTGTCCATATTTTTTGCGTGTGATTTACAGTTGTTAGCTGAGGTGACCTCATAAACTCCTAAGATACCTTAAAAAACATTTTTATATAAGCAAACAACTGGGAATTACACCTGTCAAAATTTGAAAAAAAAAATTGACAGGTGTAATTTTGTAATTTTTATATTAGCAAACAACTGGGAATTGGGAATTACACCTGTCAAAATTTGAAAAAAAAATGACAGGTGTAATTTTGTAATTTTGACGGGTGTAATTCCCAATTCCCAATTGTTTGCTAATATAAAAATGTTTTTTAAGGTATCTTAGGAGTTTATGAGGTCACCTCAGCTAACAAATGTAAATCACACGCAAAAAATATGGACAAACTTTAAAGAGTACCCTTTTTCTTTTGCTGCATACCCCAATAATCAATTTGTTACACCTAACTAGTCAGCAACGACTATCTTTTCATTATATATATATATATATATATATATATATATATATATATATATATATATATTCTTAATTTCTTGGCCACATATGTTTATTCTCTTCATTTTCTCGGAATAAGGACATTAGTCAGACTATGTATTTTTTATTCAGTACTACGTTTCGACCATTGTTTATGTCATCTTCAGGTGAATTCTTAAAAATAATGTAAAACATGTAAACATAATACGTTACATAACATCAGATATGATTAAAATTCAAAGAAACATACAAAACATATCATTTAACAGTTATTCTTTCATTATTTCGTAATCATGATTTACATTTGGAATGAACGTTACTGAATGTCCGAGTTTGTTTTATCTGTTATCGTACTTTAATTTTTTTAAATACATTGGCGTGTTCGGCATATTCAGTTATAGTATGTGGGCTCTTTTGTTTTAATTCATGCAAGATTTTTCCGTGTAAACATGTAAAGATCAGTTTATTTTATCTTTTATATTTATAGTTTTTAAATTAAGTTATTGTCATTTGATTGAAGTTATTTATGTCGTTAATACTGTTTTATGTGAATCTTTCGAGGAAATTTCTAACTTTTGGATTTTTTCTTCAGTCAAAATTACAACCTTGTCAAAATCGAACTTACGTTGATTTTCCTTTTCATGTTTGGACAATGCAGTGATTTCCGTTTTTGTGTATTTGTGGGCTTGAATTCGTTTATGTAGGTATTATTTGGATTGGCCTATATACTTTCGCAATCTTCACATGGTATTTTATATACGATGTTGGTTTGGAATTACAGGTTTTAATTTTGAGTATAAAATGTTATTTGTGTTTTGCAATCTTTTTTTTGTTATGCCTTTTCTGTACGTACGGTAAGTGTATATATTTTTGTTTGTTTAATTTTTATCGTTATAAATAGCATGTATCCTTTTTTTGATCATTTTCTGCACGAAGTGATCTGGGTAGTTATTTTATTTGAGGATATTTTTTATTTTTTCCAAATTACTTTTTTTGAATTTTGGGTGAGCAAGTTTTATGGCTCGGTCAGTTAAGTTCGGAATATTTTTTTTGCTAAGTGGCGCATTTGACAAGTAGTTTGTATAGCGATGTGATGAGTTGGGTTTAGTGAACCAGTTTGTGATTTTTTTTCCAAAATTGTTGTACATTATAGTTGTATCGAGAAAATTTTTCTACTGTGAATTTTAATCTGAGGTGTGACAGTTATTACATTTCTCTAGAATTTCATCAAGTTTTTCATTAGGTGTATACAGTCAGGCAATAATCTACATATCTTTTGAAGAAGACTAGTTTAAATGTCAGTGAGTTGTTGACGTTTTCTTCTACATACTCCTTTACGAGATTAAAATTTGAAGTTAGACAAAGTTCAATTCCTTTCAGAAATTCTTCCAATGTTAATGACCTGTTTTTATTTTAGTTTACTTTATTATATATAGTATATAATTTTGTATCAATGTTTGTGTATAAGGATACTATGTCTAGTGAAATAATCATATTACTTTTACCATCATTATTTGCATTTGATAGTACTGTTCATAACCACTGTTATGGAACTAGTTGTATGACATGATTTTATAGCATTTCTGTGGAATAAATCATAAAACCCTAATAATACCTACATACAACTATTATGAACCCAAAGAGCATACGTGGACCATAAAGATTTGTCTCTTATGTAATTATGGCTTATTTGAAACCTTAATAAGACCAAATACTCATATACACGAATACTAAATTCTCTAACATTTTTCAAATATTTTCGCAAATGAACTGATTATACTAATGCTTATATATAGGTATAACTATTGATTATCTGAGACTTCACCAATGAGTATTAAATTAAATATGGTTCGAGATTATGTGTCTGACATAATTTTATCAATCTGGAGCATATTCCGTCAAACCTGGGTACGATTATTATTTTTATAGTTTATTAATTCGGGTAATTAATTCATTATTATCAATTTGTTTTGAAAACATAGAGCCTTGGATATTAGGATGGTTGATATTGACAATACCAGTTAGTTGGGCCATTTTAGTACAAATGTTTGTGTATTAGTCATTGTAAAAATTTGCCATGTGTTTATCGATCAGAAAGGGTTTTCTATGTTCATCCATAATCTCAGCATTAATATTTTTAATATTGCTATTTGTAGCTTCGTTTACTACTTCATAAATCTTTTTAACATTATTTGTGTTATTATTTATTTGTTGTATGTAGTAGTTGTTTTTACACTAACAATTATTTCATGGAGATTATTGATTATTTCTGTAACCTTTATAATTATAAAAAAATGCAGGGTTGTCTTCGTTTTCAACAAGTTCCTTTGAACTATCTATTTTTTAATAGATGTAATGATGGAATTAGTGATTCAAGGTTTTAATTTTCCAAATTCTTCAACTCTCACCATTTTTTGCGCCAAAAAGGAATTATCTTTCAGTAGAACAGAGTCCCAGCTAACCTCACCAATCCAATATATGAAAGTGTAAAATGTGAATTTTTTAGTGTTACTATTTGTTTGTTAATTACTCAATGTCATCTATATTCATAATACGCTCGATATTTCAATTTAATTTCTGATTGTTCACATATTTTCAGCTCCTGAGAGCTCAACTCGAGAAAAGAAAATGATAGTTTGCATATTTTTTTGTTATTTCTATACAAGTGTATCTAAGAATTCACCACATATTCTGCAGTGAATAGTGGTTAAAAAAGCCAATACTCCAATAAGGCTTCAAAGATTAGCAAATGTTCATTTTGTTTTCTAGAAGACAGTAATTTCCTTCCACCGGAACAAGCAGTGTTCTTGTATATAAATATCAACATAACGGTCGAAGTATCGGTAACAAGGAATGATTGCCAACAATGGACCAATTACGATGATCAAAATGATATAGTGCCGAACTAATAACTTTCTGATACGTCTCTCGAAATTGCAAGCAACATATAATTCTTTTCGAGCACCTGCTTCTTTTGTTTTTAAGATACTCAATTAAAACTGTAATGAACGACAACGGTATCGGACGACCGAACAATGCTTCAACAATTTAATTAGGATCAGACAGATCTGATCAGACCGTCGGTTGTTCTCTATTTCTGCACGGCCGACGAGACTATGATGTTATACTGTAGAAGTACGCCGCGTATTATATCACAAGTTTGTTCGTGAAGGATTTCATCCATCCGTCGAAAGAAGATCTATAAGAAGATTACATTAAAATTTACCATATTTTCAGGTATGGACGACATATAGTCTCCGATACGCCAACCCACTGAAGACACTGAAAACTAAAATCCACATAAATATCTAACAATCCGTATTCAATAGTATAATTCGTTCGGTATTGCGAAGAACTGAGAAAATAACACAAATGAACACTGAAAAATAGTAACAACAAAACCACAAAACATTGCTTTTTTGGTATATTTGTACAAGAACACAAATTTTCCAGCTCTCTCCACTTCAAACTTATTCACAAAATTCCAGAAAATATTTTTCTACTGAAGCAAATGAAGAGATACCATATTAATATTGCATTTCACTATAGAGAAAAGTACCTCAATATCAGCGATATTTTTTGTGAAAGTCATTAACGTTGAATAAGGAATCCTTTAAAAATATTACTGATGAGAAAGGTTCTATTTTTGCTTAAGTTGCACAATGAGTGGTAGTAATTCACTATTTTGGTATATTTCTTGCATGGTGTTTCATCCACAATTTTTGAGTGACTTGTAAAAGTTCATATGTAAACAAATAGTCAAAGGAAAAAATATATATTTAAAACTGTTTTTTTATTCACAATTTATAAATGAATAACTTATTTTTTATCTATGATTCTTTCTAACCAAGGGAGTACCCAATTATATCACATTGACAGAGTTTCTCAAAGAATTTATATTCGTTTCATATAAATCAGTTTTTTATGACTTTCCAAATTTAATTTCATAACTCACATCAGCTTTTATGAGTTTTCCAATTTGCAGCCTAAAATTCATATATGAAAGCAAAACATAGTTTTTATCCGCGAAATACTTTTGGGCAATTAATTTATAGCAGCTCAATTTTCAAGAGCAAGATTGGATGGGCTATACGCTATACAAGGTGTAGACTTAACTAATATTTGCACCACCCTTGATAATTTATAGGCCATTAAACACATGTATAATTCACCAAAGAAAATATGAACAGGGTGTTCATAAAATCATCTGCGACTCAAAAATAAACTCTAGTCACTATCTTTCATACATTTCACAAAAAATAACTTCATTTTTATCGTGTATTATCATGTCATTTGCTATTGAATCTCGAACAAGTGTTTTGAAAAAATATTTCTATTTCCAACTTCAACAACCTGTGAATCTACACGGAGTTCTTTTAGGGGATAATTTTATATGGAAAGCCTACGTAGTTTTCTAGATAGATCTCCATATTCCATCAAGCACACCCCGTATATACTAGACCTATAAAACAAACCCAGGACATATCAATCACGCATCTACGATAATTGCATCGACGACGTAAAGTGGCACTGAAAACTCTGCACAATGGAGCAAATTGAATCGTCGTATCTGGAATAAGTGAGGAGGAACTAATTAGAGATCACGATCGAGACGAGATCGTGACGGTAATGCTATAGAAACGCAAATGTACCGCCCTTTCTGCACTGCTTTGATTAGGGCGTTACGATGAAGAATGTACACTGAGATGTGCACGCGGATCATGACGACATATATAATCCCAATTATTCGACGAGATCTATCGGTTGGGGCGAAGAAAGTCATTAATTTCAGTTTTCAACTCATTCAATGTAATTTCAAATTGATGAAAATATAGCTTTTCATTAATTCACCATACCGCCCCCCCCTGGCCCAATTGCATAGGGCTCCAAGGAGTATCAGAAAAATTAGCGGTTACATGTTTTTCTGTTACTTCCGAATAAGTTCAAGATATGAGAATGAATATTTTTTCTGCAGCTGTCACGAAAATAAAATTTTCGGTATGATTTATTGAATCGAAAGTACCACTTTATACAAATGGTACGATTTTTTTCACTTTCTAAACGATTTCTTTACTTTCCGGACGATTCTTGTTACTTTCGGGACGATTTTGGGTATCTATGTAGGCGGCTTTGACAATAACATGAACTTTGTATTTTTTTATGACAGCGCTTGTCATGTAACATTGGTGTGTGATTTCTCGTTTTTCAAATAAAAAAAATGGAAATCAGTAGTGAAAGTGAGGCTGAAATGATTCCAAATGAGATTAGTGAATCTGCTAAAGCGGCTACTTATGAATTATTGCCGGTAAAGTCAAGAGAGAGGTATGAATTGGTCTACAATTTATTTCAAAAATTGAGCAATGATAAAAATGTGCATACTAAAATGAACAAGTAAACCGGAATTGATGTTATCCCAATTAATATTAAAATAAATAATTAAGCCCTATCCCAAAGTTATTGCTTTCATTAAAAGAAAATCCATTGGCTGTAAACCAAAAAATCAAAAGTATTGAATAAAGAAGAAATAGATCACTTCTCATCAGAAGCTGGAGATAATATCTACCTAATGACAAAGGTAATATAATTAAATCTAATTCCTCTTCTTCCTTATGATTATTTTCATTTTATTTTAGGTTGCATTAATAAATTGGTTTGGCAGGCGCTTGTCGTCGTGAAGAACTTTGTAAAATGAATTTGGAAGATATAGAAGATATGACAACAATGTTAGTGATTAAAATTCCTAATTCTAAAACGAATATGGATAGAATCTTTGTCGTCATTGGAGAAAATAATATTTCTTTATACATAAAATATTTGTCATTACGTACTGAACACACTACATCGTAGATTATTTGTTCATTATAAAAACGGAACATGTACTATACAACCTATTGGTATTCACACTTTTGGAAAAATCGCCTACACAATTGCTGAATTTCTTAAATTACCGAATCCCAAAGAATACACCGGGCACTGTTTTACGCAGGAACTCAACCGCTTTACTCGCAGAAAGCGGTGGTAGTATAACCAACTTGAAGAGACACGGAGGATGGAAATCAACCAATGTAGCAGAGGGATACATAGAAAATTCTTTAAGAAACAAAATTCACATAGCTTCACAGATTGAAAAGCGCCGTAACGAAATTAATATCTCGAAAACTAGTACAATTACTGATGCGTCTTACTCTAATTTCAACACTGCCACTTCTGTTAATATCCCTAATAATATTAATATAAGTAATTGTCACAATTGTGTAATTGATATCCATAAGTAATGTAATCATAATAGTGATTGTTAAATGTAATTGTCTATATAAAGTTCATACGATATTATCCATCGATATCCTTCTCAACATACAAAACGGCTACAGAAAAAATATTGTACGTAACTCGATCCAAAAGTGATTTTACGGGACTCGCAGGATTCCACTCAGCCCGTAAAATATAACTTTTGGAACTTGTTACGTAAATTACTATTTCTCACATAAAACCTGTTTTTCGTTGGAAAAATGATTTTTCCAAATGGATTAATAGAGGAAATTAAGAACTATATCCCAACATTTCCATTTTCTTTAAATCCATCAACGCCTTCCAAAACTACCTGTGAGAAGCGATGGAAACAGGCTATGTCTGCTCTAGAAAGGTTAATAGTATCTTTCAAAATATCTAAACAATCGATAATTCTCCTTTATTTCATCCTACCCTAAGCTCCGCCACCATTCAACGTCTGAGGGTTCGAAACATATATAGTCCAGTCATTACAGGTTCTAAATATCTACGCTAGAATAACTGACAATTTATTTTTTTCCTTGATCGGAAAATGCAAAATTTCAATACCTAACGAGTTGAATAAAAAATTGATTCTCACCTAATTTTCTGTCATAACAATATTTTTCAATACTTAACTATTCTCTGATGGATATCTTTTATAACCTTTAATTTGAGTACCTTGTCTGGCATTTCTTGCAAATGAACAATTTATTGTCTATATTTCCTATTGGTTATCATCACTGATTTGAACTTGTTATTTCTACCCTGTTATACTGAAATAACAATCCATCCATGTTTCGAACGCAATGATACAGGCTTTTGGAACTGAACCCATTTTCTACGGAGAGCATTATTTCTAGACAAAAATTTTTGGGGAAGTTAGTTCATTTGTGACCATTTGGAAACAGAACAAATATGTTTTTATATAAACTGCAACATGCATTTTGCTACAGTAACATCGCGGCGACCCATAGTTGTCAGTCTTGCTTTGGATGTGTGATGTAGGTTATTCCGTGACTTATAGATACAAAAGCTTGTCGCGTAAAGTTTTCAGTTCGAATACAAAAGCGACAAGCTTTTGAATCTGTAACTCAC
The DNA here is from genome assembly GCA_018342105.1 of Gonioctena quinquepunctata. NCBI lineage: Eukaryota > Metazoa > Arthropoda > Insecta > Coleoptera > Chrysomelidae > Gonioctena > Gonioctena quinquepunctata. The sequence goes on along the minus strand of JAFIRS010002788.1, from coordinate 134,079 downwards.
GGAATAACATACGTCACACATCCAAAGCAATTATTCTTTACTTTTTAGCGCATTTGAATAAAGGCTTGTCATTAAAAAAGTTTTTTTTAAATCTATTTTAGTTTGTGCCTTTTAGTTAGTAACCCTTAATCTACACATTTTTGTTAAAGCATCTTTATTATGAGGCCTTTTTTTCCTGGAAGTTCTGAGCTATCTAGTCCTTCAATGAGGAGACCATCTAAAGATTGATTAATCCGCCATCTTGGAGTTTCCATCTTCAATTTATGAATTTTAGCTAAAAATGAATAATCTTCGACTGAATTCATAATCTCCGACCCCAAAAACTCCGACATACCAATTTTGAATCGAATCGGGCCATAATTACAAAACTCGTCCGCCATCTTGAATTTGTGAATTTTGATAAAAAATCATAGTCTCCGATCCAGAAAACCCCACCTACCAATTTTGAATAGAATGGAACCATAAACACAGAGATCATCGGCTATCTTGGAGCCGCCATTTGAATTTTATGAATTTTGAAAAAAGAATCATAATCTTCGACCCTGAAAACCTCCACATACCAATTTTGAATCGAATCGTACCGTAAACCTAAATCTAGTTCGCCATCTTGGAGCGCCATTTTGTTTTTTTCTCTAATAAAAATTCCATGAGCCGCCATTTGAATTTCATAAATTTTGACAAAACATTCATAATCTCCGACTCCGAAAACCCACATACAAATTTTGAATAGAATCGGACCAAAATCACAAAACTCCTCAGCCATTTTGGAGCCACTATCTTGAGTTTATAAATTTTTACCCAAAATTCATAATCACCGACCCCGAAAACCCCCACATACCAATTTTGAATCGAATCGTAATATAATAACAAAACTCGTCGGCAATATTGGAGCCGCAATTCTGTTGTTTTTTTCTAAGAAAAATTTCATAATGTATTGTTACCGGAATTATGAATACCTGGCAAATTTCAACTGAATCAGATGTGAACAAGTGCTCCAAAAATGGATTTCAAATTTTGAACCGGAAAGAATGGCATACGAACAAAGCAAGTTAAATAAAAGCTTGTAAAAACAGGAACTAATTTCAGTTCACAGATATTGTGTATTGAGGATCTGTAAAAGGAATAGTTTGCTGGCAGCGCTTTGGTGCGAAAAAATTTAAAAATAAAAAGCTCAAGGTACAAGAACATATAATCGTGAATTCGAAAGAAAACAAAATAAAGATGAAACTCTTGGCAGATAGAGCATCACACACTACTGGAATTAACGCGTAAATATATTCTTATAAAAAACATGGCATAAATTGGAGATTCAAAGCAAACACAGAAAACTCGTCTCCTCGTACTTGAGGGAAAAACACTGTGATGTACTTTTAGCTCCGAATTAGCCATTTGATATTCACGGGAGAGGTTACTCAGCGGGGCTAATTTCTCGAGGGACGTTTTTGATTAGGCTTGTCCCAGAGTGAAAAAGTTCCGTTTAATTTAATGAATTAAACGTTGCCCCAGATACGTTGCGTAGGATGTTTTATTGTCTGTCTTCTACTGAATGTTAAAATGGAAGATCAAAACAAAATGCAACTCGGAACAATTTTTTCCTAAAATTTAACATGGAAACATAAGTATTGCTCGAAACAGAAGTTTGCAGCAAGTAGAGCAATGGATGTTAGAGTATGAATAAAATAATCCAAAGCAATTGTTTTTGACTTTTTAGCGCATTCGAATAAAAGGTTTCTTATTATTTTATTTTGTGCTTTTTAGCAAGTACGCCTTGATCTATGCATTTTTGTTAATGCATCGTCATTATGGGGCCTTTTTCCTGGGTTATCTAGTTCTTCAATGAGAGGACCATCTAAAGATTAACTCATCCGCCATCCTGGAGCTGCCATCTTCAATTTATGAATTCTGTCAAAAAAACAATGATCCTCGATTAAATTCATAATCTCCGACCCCAAATACTCCGACATACCAATTTTGAATAGGAACGGTCTATCATCACAAAACTTGTCCACCGTCTTGGAGCCGCCATATTAAATTTATGAATTTTGATAATAAATTCATAATCTCCGACCCCGAGAACCTCCACGTACCAATTTTGAATAGAACGGGCCATAATCACAGAGATCGTCCGCCATCTTGGAACCACCATTTTGATTTTATGAATTTTGACGAAAAAATCATAATTTTTAACCCCGAAAACCCCACATACCAATTTTGAATAGAATCGAACCATTATTACAAAACTCGTCGCCATCTTTAATTTTGAATTTTGCAAAAAATTCATTAACTCCCCGAAAACCTCCACATACCAATTTTGAATCGAATCGGACCATAGTTACGAAACTCGTCCATCATCTTGGAGCCGCCATCTTGAATTTGTGAATTTTGAATGAAAATTTCATGATCTTCGACCCCAAAACCCTCCTACATACCGATGTTGAATAGAAACGGACCATAATCACAGGATCGTCGGCCATCTTGGAGCCGCCATTGTTATTTTATGAATATTGACAAAAAATTCATAATTTTCGACCCCGAAAATCCACACATACCAATTTTTAGTCGACTCGGACCATAAACACAAATGTCGTCCGCCATCTTAGAGCCGCCATTTTGTTTTTTTCTCTAAAAAAAATTCCAAAATGCATTGTCACGGGAACTATCAACACCTGCCAAATTTCACGTTGATCGGGCAACTATAAATGGGTTGAATTTAACTTGCAAGATTTGATTACAGACAGACACCGGGACACGTGAAACTAAATAAAAGCTTGTAAAAATAGCGTTGTCTGCACGAATTGTTCAATCAAAATGAGTTCGAAACAAGTGGTTTTCGACTGGGCAGCAAGTACGTATACTTGAACAAGTAACACCACTGAACTTGATTCACAAACTCTAAATAAAAAGTGCAAATTTAGCTATATTAATTTCATTGTTCACACAATATTGTTAAAGATCTGGGGTTCATGACTATTAAAATACTCGACAACATTATTATTTTCACTTCATACAACACTTTGATTAACAATTGAAAGGATCAATCCAAGTTCACTGTCCAAAATATACCTTCTAGAAAACCATCGAACTTTTGGAAAACCCGCCATTTCGTCACCGGGTCGTCGGGCGTGCGATAACCGTTGCAGTGGCGTTTCCTATTAGTATATATATATATATATATATATATATATACAGAGTGGCCACTTTTTTAATGGGATTGTATTGGTAACTTTTAAACCATAAGAGTTAGAAGGTCGGTCAAATGGAGAAAAAGTTGCATTCATAGAAGCATTGTCAAGCAGTTCAAACAAATCGAGATTATCAGGGCCGGTTATTGAGATATCATAAGAAAAGTAAATTCTCACATTTTGATTTTTCTTTTTTTCCCACTTTATTTCGAATATTATCAAAAAATGTCACAGGAGTTTTTTATTCGACAGTAAATTATTCTCATTTTGACATGATCAGATTTTGTATCCAACGTTTCGTACGCTCTGGGCCACCCTCAACCTCATTTTTTTCAATACGGACCTGCATATTTTATCACACTTTTCGAAATAACTTTTAACGCTAAATTCAACGATTTATCATACAATGTCATTCAAAGTTGATTTTCAGGTGATTTGGACCCTTATCCAAATTTCTTTGGGTCGGATCTGTATTACATTTAGGTACCTTTAGTTTAATTAACAACATGCAATACATTTCGATAAGAAAATCAACTCATCTTAAACTGAATGGAACGTAACAGAATCAAAACAAGAAACAAGTAATAATTATTTACAAATTTCAAGAGGTGAAAAACCTAATTCATAATAATTAAACGAAACTATCATTTAATGAAAGAAAAATCAAATGATTATTCGAAAGTAAATGATGAACATTAATGAAGTAAGTGTTCGAAATGTCCACCATTTTGTAAAATGCACTTTGCGGTTCTGGAACCCATACTTCTTATACATGTGCTTATTTCGTCTCCTTGAATACCTTCCAATACATTCTCAATCTTCTCGCGAAGAATCTCTATTGTCGGGTTCGTAGTATCATAAATTTTATTTTTGAGATATCCCCACAAATAAAAATCCAGCGAATTCAAAACCGGAGATCTGGCAGGCCATGCAACTGGACCTCTTGTTCCAATCCATGAATCGGGAAAAGTTCGATTTAGATAGTCTGTGACTATTCTTGAGTTGTGTGGACCACATTCGTCTTGTTGGAACCATGGACTATTACGCCGATATCGTATAGGAAGATCATCCAACATTTCTTCTATAATTTCTACATATTTTGCTCCGGTTAGGTTGCCGTCAATAAAATAGGGTCCCAGTAATTTATTATTCAACAAACCGCACCATATGTTCAAAGAAAAACTTTATTGATGTCTAACTTCATGAAGTAAGTGAGGATTTTCTGTGGCATAAAAATGTTTGTTCCTTCGATTGAACAACAATAATGATTCCTCGCGAGAAGATTGAGAATGTATTGGAAGGTATTCAAGGAGACGAAATAAGCAAATGTATAAGAAGTATGGGTTCCAGAACCGCAAAGTGCATTTTACAAAATGGTGGACATTTCGAACACTTACTTCATTAATGTTCATCATTTACTTTCGAATAATGATTAGATTTTTCTTTCATTAAATGATAGTTTCGTTTAATTATTATGAATTCGGTTTTTCACCTCTTGAAATTTGTAAATAGTTATTACTTGTTTCTTGCTTTGATTCTGTTACGTTCCATTCAGTTGAAGATGAGTAAGTTGATTTTCTTATCGAAATGTATTGCATGTTGTTAATTAAACTAAAGGTACCTAAATGTATTACAGATCCGACCCAAAGAAATTTGGATAAGGGTCAAAATCACCTGAAAATCAACTTTGAATGACATTGTATGATATATCGTTGAATTTTGCGTTAAAAGTTATTTCGAAAAGTGTGATAAAATATGCAGGTCCGTATTGAAAAAAATTAGGTTGAGGGTGGCCCAGAGCGTACGAAACGTTGGATACAAAATCTGATTATGCCAAAATGAGGATAATTTACTGTCGAATAAAAAACTCCTGTAACATTTTTTGATAATATTCGAAATAAAGTGGGAAAAAAAGAAAAATCAAAATGTGAGAATTTACTTTTCTTATGATATCTCAATAACCGGCCCTGATAATCTCGATTTGTTTGAACTGCTTGACAATGCTTCTATGAATGCAACTTTTTCTCCATTTGACCGACCTTCTAACTCTTATGGTTTAAAAGTTACCAATACAATCCCATTAAAAAAGTGGCCACTCTGTATATATATACATAGATGTTTGTATCTTTTGAGTAGAGAGCATTCAATTGAAAATGCCAGAATGGTTTCCCATGAACAAATCCCTCAAATTGCTTTCTGACTGAAATACAATATGCTAAAATTATGAAAAAAAATGTTTAAATTTTTTTACTGGTATGTCTATGGAGGGAAAAATCAGAAAGTTGGTATGCGAAATGACATCGATGAACGTGATTGTTTTTACTTATTGGAATTATCTGTAGCATTGTAACATGTTATAGGTTTAATTTTCCTAACTTCATTTGGAACAAAATCAACAGAAAAACCCATCATTTTCGAACAACAAAGTCATGAATGTTACTTAGCGAAGTTTCAGATTTCGTAGATATGTAGAAAATACTATGGATGGTGCACACAGTACCTGAAATTGACTTATAACTGAGATACAGGTCAATGAGATGATGCAAAAAATTATAATTTTCCAACAATCACTCCAAAACGCAACTGAAAAAGCTGACAACGCGCTAATTTTCTTCAACATTTCAATAAGCATGTACACTCTGTCTGACTCTATTCCAAACATGGTGAACTCTTGAAGATACACAAGTTATTAATATAAAACTATTGGGAATTCAAAATAACGGATACTTCCTCTGGTGTCGATTTTTGAAACTATACATGAGTACATTGTTTACTTTTCGAAACATTAATGTTGTGTACCTCAATGTGAATCTTGGGCAAAACGATGCGGTTGTACTGGAATAAGTTTTTATCATTTACCATGAGAAAATTAATGCAGTCTATAGACAGACGACGCGACGGGCTCTTGGGATCTTAAAGAAGAACGCAGTTCCTTCCCAAAATGTTCCTGTATCATGTGTGGCCAAGAAAAAAATTGAAAAAAGAGAACCTTCAAGGAGAGTTAAGAAGAGAAAAAAGAGATATTATTCAACATGCCGAAGATTATTCATATATGAAGGTGGGAAATTATTGTCCGAGAGAAATCATGAAAAAGGAATTTGTGGCATAATGGACAGATTATTAAATTAAAGAAAAAAGCATCCTCAAGTGGGACTCGAACCCACAACCTTATGTTTTCTAGACATATACTCTAACCACTGAGCTATCGAGGCTATAGGAATCGACACTCGCGAATACTTTACTTCCATAATTTAATGTGAATGTTGAAATGAATCGAAAATCGAACGTACTTATCAATGGCCGTCGAGATCCGATACCTATTCACTCCAACATCATCGTCGCTTGACGATTTCAGTAGAAGATCTAGGAAGATGATCTCCAACCACTGATAAGATTTGGCCAAATATATAATGTGAATGTGGGAAATGATTGTCCGAGAGGAATCATGAAATCATTATTCATATAGTATGGAAAAAGAGTGACTATATATGCATATCTAGGTGAAAAAGACACATTTTCACACCATTTTGTTTGTTTTAGATGACATAAAAAAATATGTTTTTGTTAGTTTTATTTTGAAGTCGAACATTCACAAATAATCTGTAACATTTCTTCAAAATAATTCATAACAATAATGCCCGATGACTTCACTAAGCTGTCCAGAAACTTCGAAAAAGATTTTTTTTGCAAGCAAATTAATTAGAACATACTTTGTCTCATTCAAAGAGAGATTTCGTAAATGATGTGTCTTAAGATTTAAATACATCACTTCACTAGAGTCTTGAAATGAATAACACTACACAAAAAAACTGGAAAATAATATCAAATGGAAATATTTTAAGAAAAACTCCAAAAACAAGTGTAAAACCTCTGAGAAAACAGACAAACAATGTATGCCTGGTTTGAATTTTCGCCACTCTGGCGCTGGTATCTAATTTTGAATTCCCAATTAACAGAAGCCAATGAAGTTGAATACCAAGTCAATGAAGTTGAATACCACGTTGATCCATGTCATCTTATAAATCAACTCTCAGATTTTTTCCGTAGGGTCACGTCGAGTTAAAAACTAAAAACTTTTTTGTAATTTCAACATCTTGTATCAAGATGCAATTCAAGGGATTTATTTATATGAACTTATTGTATAATTGTTATGTAGAAAATAAGACCACGGAGTTTATTAGTTTTCTCCTGAATCACCGTGTATAACAGATTGTTCGTCCTGTATTTTGTATCTATATGTGATTTTTATTCCTCAATTTCAACGTTATCAACAGATGGAGATAATAAAATTCGAAACATGGCAAGTAAACAATTTTTTTTTCAACATTGAATTTATACTGATTTCAATCATACAAATTATAACAGTATATATTGAACTTTGCAAGATATTATTTAAACTCAAAGATACTTTGATCAAACTCGTTATGACAAATTTTAGTACGAGGCCATGTACGCTGAAAAAAAAGCCTATTCTCACAGTCTTATTATACGTTTTGATCGATACTAGTAGTTTGATTCTCAAGAAGCATTCATTATGGAAGTCCCTCAGAATGCTTTTCGGTTTGCGATATTTTGAAATCTCAATAAAAGAACTAGTACACTATAAGTAACAAATCACCCCGGAACTTGTTCATAAGTAATACCTAAACAAGCATGACAATACACAATCCACGAGTTGTTTACATCATTGATAGCTTAACTGCGAAATACATCGTTCGATCACAACCTCCAAGTTGTCTTTTGCAGATTTCAAATCGCATAAGCATTGTCATTTCTGTAAAAAAGTATCTGTATGCTGGGATTTTTACAATATACATACTCCCAACAAGCTGAAATAACATTCACATGGTATTCACAGACACAGTATAATAACAAAATCGTTTTTCGGACTCATGTGAGCCTTAGAGTTTCATTAGTGTGAAATAGACACTAGTATTTGCTAGACACTGATATGTCTTCCAGGAATTCCAGATGAGTTTCCCGGCTCCAGGGCAAAATACAAACCGACCCTAGCCCACGTTCACAAAGAGACGACCGAACAAATAATTAGTTCGATCTCCTGCTGTTTGATTAATTCTAATTGCCTTCAATTACGGTGTTTGCTGGGTTGGTAGCGGGCAATTTGTACGGACGTGCAGAAATGTTACATAATAAATCTCTGAATACCTCATTTTCACTTTTATCGCGTTAGTCCGACAGTAGTTGATGGGCACACAACGAATCACAAAAAAACGAATCCCCTCATTCATATGGTACTATGCAATCATCTAATCGTTTGCTTCATGAGGATTAGGAGAGTGGTACTACCGTATTTTAGCGATTCAACATTCCAACGAGCCACAGAGATAGAATTCACCAAATTCAAAATCTTCAACTGACAGTCATTTCCAGCAGATCACTTTTATCGAGGGTAATATAAGTGCTAGGTAAACTAAACTCTTCATGTTCATCGTTCAATCTGTTGAAGCATTGTGTATTTCATTCAATGAACAAAATACAGTACAGGACATAGTTAAAAAACAATCACCTATTCAGGAGTGCCTCAGGGCTCCATGCAAGGCCCTCTATTCGCTTTATATATGATAAACCACGTTCCCCAAAAGATTCACTACTCCAATAAGTTAAATAACTAAATTTTTTGACAATAATTTCAAGATTTTTCAAAAATAGAGAACACCCACGACTGTTCTCTCCTCCAGAAGGATCTGAACAACATTCATAGCTGGTCACCTATAAATCAACTATCGTTCAAAATCTAGTGAGATTCACTAGAAAACACACCCTAATAAAGTTCGATTAGCACATCAACACAGTATTACAATCAAAACCATGTGAATCAAATTCGAGTTGGAACATTCACAAAAAAGCTAGTATCAATAGAGCGTATAATCGTCATGAGAAATTCATGACACTTCAACACTAAGGGCTTGTCTGGGAATGACAGGTGCCATGAGGACGACGCATACTAGGAGTCAAAAGTTCTACTAAGATTACCACCTCTGCACCTTGTCATTGAGCACGAAGCCATGCCTACTACCTACAGATTCAAAGGAGCAAGCCAATGGATCGGCACTGAGTCAGACCATGGACAGTCTGCTATTTGGAACAAGACTGTCCATGATGGAAAGAGATAGCACCCGGCCAGTTCTGAATTTCAAAAAAGGGCTCAATATTGCCATCCTCACGAGGGAGGAATGGGAAGACACTGCATCCGGCAGACCCCCAATCTATGGATTAACCTGGTATACAGATTGATCAAGATTTGGGGGAATATCCGGTGCAGGAGTATACAAAGAAGGAAAAAAGAGAGAAATATCAGTTCCCCTAGGCAAATATGTCTCAGTTGTCCAGGCCGAAATATATGCTATACTCACTTGTGTGCTGGAAAACCTCGACAATAGTAGTCGAAGACCTACTATCATCTACTAGGACAGCAAAGCAGCAACTATGGCGTTAGGATCAACTACGAACGCATCCAAATTGGTGTCCGAGTGTAGAAAAGCCATAGAAACTTTGCCAAAAAAAAGGAAAGAAAATGGGTCCCTGGACACTCTGGTGTCCCCGGGTATTTACTCGAATGCCAGCAAAATTTTGGTAGCATGCCGCTCATCCAATGTTGCCAGTGACTTTTATAAAAAACTGATTGAAAATACACAAAGATTTATGAACTTAATAATACCTCTAACCGATAAAAATTGATTACAGCTTGGGGCTTGAGGTAATATGCGTGAAAAAAATTTGCCGCGATGTTATGCGTTCGTAATTATTGATTACTACCGATTCAACACTAATATATGATGAATCCATTGAATTATTTATGAGAGGAAAAATGTGTTGAGGTGGAGTAAGGTTCATATGGAATACTGGATTCTCGTTTACTAATATGGACCGATAGTAAATTCACGAAAAAAGCGGACGAGTGAGAGTATGAACCTCGCATTAAGGATTCCAGAACATGAACTAAGTAGTTCATTGTAAGTTTCTCAAAAACTGGAAGATCCAGAATCACCGATATGGTTTTTCTGTCAAGTCTAGAAATTTCGGGAATTTTTGCGACAAAAATCGGTTGGCACGTACATCTTGTTAAGCATATAGAATACACTTTTGAAAAAAAATCGCAATCCACGTGTTTTTCGGAATATTTTCCAAGAAATTCATGATAGGGGTATTAGAGGGTTGATTCATGCCCGACAAAATCGTGTGACATATACATCTTGCTGAGCATTCCTGATAGCACGCATTTATGAATAAAAATTCTAACTACGCTTCTTTTATGGTGATTTAAAGAAAATCATGAAACTCTTATTACACTATGCTTTTTTTCCTGCCCATTTTTGTGCCTATGGTCTTGCCTGTTTGTTGGCTAAATTCCCCCAAATGACTTACAGTATTTATTACACCATGCCTTTTTTAATGATTGTTTCAGAGATACAAACATTACATTTACCTTCAGTGATTATACCTGGATTATTTGTTTCAACTTTTTCCTTACCTGGTACTGGATTTTTTCTCCTTTTCTGTCATACTAAACATTACGAAAACTATTTATTTGTTGGTTATGTCAAGTCCAATAGATAATTACTGTGTTGGCAATCCTGACATTTCCACAAACGTCCTTGAAATTTCCTCAATTCAGGGGGGAAAACCAATCCTATTTATTTTCATGTCTGAAACAATCAACAAAATAGTCTCGCGCGCATGCGTATTTGTTTAAAATTTTGGCCGCCGACAATTAGGAAGACAAATAGGCACGAAAAAGGCATAGTGTAAATAAGGGTGAAATAGGTGTAGTACAGGATTAATTTTTGGCCGACAAAATCGATTGACGTATCACATATTCTACTGGTATACCTAAATCCATACATTCACGACTACCATTTTCATATTCTTAACAGAATTATATTATGGTTGGCCACGAATTACATCACTGACCACTGGCGGACATATCCACATCCCTATAAGTACGACTAATTCATGGCTGGAACTCGTGGCTGCTTTTACACTGATAGAAAAACAGCGGTTACAGACAAGCACACGCGTTAATGTTTTTTCCTCTCTAGGTAAGGAACCATAAAATTCCCAAAAATAGAATGTATCTCGGTCGTTTCTGTAATAACCATACGGAGACTCTACCAGTTGGAAGTGACTCAAAATATTGCTGGAAATGACTAAAACACATTATTCAACTAAATATAATTCGTTAGTTATTCTACAATAATAATTTCATAAATTCCCAATTTTGGGGCACCTAGGGTTCACGTATCTATTTAGTATGACGCATTCCAATTGATATAAAGAAAGAACGTGTCAGACGTGCTCTCTGGCTCTGGCTTTCGACTTCACTGTATCAGCAGCGATCTAGTGAAGCAATTGCGAATTATTCATACATCATCGCTGATGATCATTGCGATGGCCAGTATTCAATATTCTATACCGTATTGTTTTTTTCAGTTACTGCACTTGTTATGTTAGGAACTCATTACGCGACAGCTCTGTGAAGGCTACTTCATTTTGAATAGATAGAGAAGGCTAATATACTCAGTTCGGATATTTTTCATAGATGGCTATCAAGGTCTTATTTATGGGAATGTCGCTGTGGTGATAAGACCAAACATGTTCAACAGTTTGGTTTCTGACAGAGGAATGAAACAATACACTTCTTTACCGGGATCAATAAAATCAATAATGTTATGGCAACCTCAGTAAGGCTTTTATATTTTTCGTGCTGGTAATTTTTTTGTAAATGTTAACCAATGAATTAGAGTTATGAAATGTGACAATTATCGCCAATTTTTCTAGGCTATTGAAAAATACAATATAAGTTTGTAGGTACACTTTTCGAGCTGGTTGTATTCTTGTATTCATTGTTTTAAACACTCTAGCAACGAATAAAACTTTAACTGCTCTAGCCAAGAGTACGTTATCTAAATGATAAATCACAATTTGTTAAATGAATGTGTGCCTGAACCTTGTTTGTTTCACTTGCTTCTGCCAGAAAAAATAAGGCACTGAGAGACATTAAAAACCCATTTGTACAGATACCTATAAATTAATGTATAATGACATAAATAACAATATTTTTCCGTTGCTGTCGCTGCATGAGAATTATTCGACAATGGGCACAATACGTAGGTATATAATTGCAGGAAACAAGTATTGATTTATGATGGTAACGAGGGACAAAGATAAAAATAGTAGCTTTCAAGGAAAATGTGGCTTTTGTGTAAATCACACTATCGAAAATGATAGCAAGCGGAAGAGGTTGGGTAAATGTATTTGTTCTGATGTAATTCGAACCGCATTAATGTACAACTTTTTATCTGAAATGCGAGTATATGGATATCATTAGTTTACTTCGAATATTATTTTTGTTTGGGATTCCTTGCTGGATATATGAAATAAATGCTTTTATTGCGCGACAAATTTCCAAGAGAATAAGTATTTTTTCTCAAATTTCAACTTTACTCATCCAACTCAATTTAAAGAGCATTGTATGAAAATGCAATATCGCCGTTATGGGAGTTTTTGGATTCAGATAAAATGTTATAAGATGGGGAGGGGGTTGTGACCAATATATGTGTTCAACTAGTGAATAACTCTACGGGTGTGAAAAAAGCAACATTAACAAGTACACTGAGAAAAAAACTAGTCATTTTTCTTAATTTTTTTTTCTTTTTCACATGGCTTTTTATTCAGTTGTATGGCGTGTTTCGATTAGTGAGTTCTATTTGGGAGAGTGAAATGAGTAACATTATTTAAAGAAATTATCAGAGGCCACAAATAGCTTTATAAACTTTTTTGCTTGTAATGTTAATGTTGGACTTTTCTTACCATGCTGGAATTTGCCAGGCTGTCAAAGGGGTTAAAGAAATGGAAGTTGATATATTTTAAAAATTCACAGAGGACACAAATAGCATTGCACACCTTTCTGATTGTATAATATTATTGTCATTGGACCTTTCTTTGTCATGCTGTGCCAGAATTGATCACTATTGGCATACGAGATTAGAAGTAAACAGATTGAATTAGCGTTTCTGCTTACGTGTTAAAATATATAGAAATCATGTTCTTTTTCAGAGGAAAGCATGTAAAATATTGTTATATTTTCAAAGATAAAATGTTATGATAAATATTCAACAACTTGGAAAGGCATATATAAGTTTTGTTTTTTAATTTCTGAACGAAATTTTGGACAGGAATTCCAGAAATTTCTATAAGACTGATGTTTTCAAGATCATCCCACACCAAACACCATTCAATGAACGTTTCAGTGAATTTGGTTTTAATTTTCTCATGAAAACAAACTGCATTTAAAAACAAAATAATGAAACACCTTTGATTACTCAAATTACTTCCTACGAAATAGATGAGTAAAAAGCCAAAAGTGTCCCTCACATAAATTATTGTTGTTACAATGACCTCGAAGCCCCTACAGCATTCTCCCCTGTATGTTTTTTTGGAACGGTGTTACTCAAATAGCCCTTCAATGAAATTAGCGAGCTTTGTGTGCCCTCTGACCTCATTTCAATTTTAAGAACGCTTCAACGATTCCTTTGTGCATATCAACATCAGAAGAATTCAAAATGTAGAAATAACAATAGACGTAAAATGAGATATAAATAGATACTGAATATGGACCTTGGACAAGATTTATGGCATTTATGTTCAGGTATATTGAAAATTAAAAAAGATGAAACTTATATTATTGAGTCCAATTTCGATGCTTGTATCATAGATGACGGGTAATAGGTGCTGTTCAGACCCCCCAGATAAATGAAAAAACTCCTTCAACCGCTATTTCAATTCTGGAATTTTATCAGAAGATAGGTAATTCCGCACCCCAAAAACTGTATATATAAGCCTAAAAATAAAAAAAATCGTCTGTCATTTTGAATTTCTGAATCTTACTAAAATGATTATGATCCATTAACCCAAAAACGCCCCAAATGAATGTTTGATGTATTTTGGGTCCATAAATAAAAAAGCACGTTCCCTAAAATTTTTATTGCACAGTCAAAATAAATTGTTACGTGAACAACACACATGGTGAATTTCAAGAAAATAGGATAGATGGAGATTGCTCAAATTCGAATAATATGATTTATCGTTAACACCTACTTGATATCATAATAAATTTCATGTAACTTCCAAACCATTATTTACGCAAAAAAATAATTTCTACAAATTGAGGTATTATCTATCTTTCTTTTGTTCCATTTTAATAATATTAATTTAATTCCTCAGATGCCGGATACAAATGGTGCTATTCTAAAAACCCCAATAAAACATAATACTAATGATATTTAGAACATAGTCAATCAATTTTTTTTAACTGATTTCAAAATAATACGAGGGAAATCCATCAGAGGAATCCTCCCATCTCCTACACCATATGGGTATATATCAAGTTCCTCAATCATTATTTCATCTTTTACATTTGTACCGATCGTGTTGAAATTATTGTTTATGTTTGATTAATGTGCCATATAAAAGATATAATGTGTGCTATAAATCTCGACAATGACCCCACATCATAATTTTTCATCAATAGCGTGCCCCATGAACGACGTAATAAAATTTTATTGTGGTCCTGACCTCGAGGCATCAACAATCGTACCACATTCATCCAGTAAAGACGACTGATTATAATTGGTGTTGGAAACAACTATAACCATATTATAATTGTTTAATATACAATACTATGACACTTTCCACAACAAAACAAACATTCTTATACCTCTTTTAATGAATAAAATCTCACATAATGGGTGAGTAATAAAACATCCCGGTCAAGAAACTTGTAGTATCTATTGTGAGAATATTCTGTATTAGGATGTTTCAAAATATTCACTACGTGAGTTAAAGGGAGTATGATACATACATTTCCAGATTAAAATAATAAATAAAACAAACATCACTTATAAGAAATAGTTAATAAAATTATCCAATGGATAAATGAACAAACACGAAACAAGACACATTGAGAAAAATAAAATTATGAGGTAGACGCATAATAAATTCCGAAAAATAATGGTTAGGCATCATTTTTGTCCCCTTGTCACCTAAAAGAGCTATAGTTGAAACGTTTCCGGATGGAGAAGTAGGCAATAAATCATTGGCGAGACCTGACATATACGTCTAAGCCCTTTCCACTTGTTTGAGATATACGCCCAGATACGTCCCTGTATAAGCTACGACAGAGAAATTACTTACATTAGGGAAAGATGGCCAATAAGATGTACTTCCTATCAAAAACAGATGGTTTAATAGAAGGGTACTCAAAATTATCCTAGAAATTGCTTCATTTTGAATGTGTTGATCCTTCTCGTGTGTTGTTGCTTCTTCTATTGTGATGAGTTTGTGATACAGTTTTAACGAAATTTTAAAATGGCTTATCGCGAAGTTTTGAACGAGCAAAGTAGGAAATTTGTTTTAAATAAATAAGAAGCATTAAATACAGTTACTACGCAAAAAAGGGCAGATTCTATCTAACACACTGAAAATCTCATTATTACAAATTGGGAAAGGAAAAATATGTTGGATTGTCAAATATTACCCATTGTAACTAATCTAAATGAAGATTCATCATCCGAAGAAGATAATTATTCTTCAGACGCAGACCACTGATAAATTCTTTGATGATTTTGTTACATATGTAGCTTATAAAACTATAATATAGTTTCATTTTTAAACAGTTATGGGAGTTTAATAATCCTATTTCCTAATACCGATTAACTTCTGTTAACAAATTCTATTACTTCTATCATACTCAGTTTCTACACCAATTTAATAGGTTATTAAATGATCCTTATAGATCAAGACAATTAGAGTTCAAATCAAATTTTTTTTAAAGTTCCGGAATTTTTATGAGTTACTTTGCAGTATCTAAAAACGAATAATAAAAGTTGTTTTTTTCAAGATTGTGCAAAAGTGGTAAGATCTAGAAAAAATTATCTCAAATAAAAGTTGTAGCGTATAAAATTTTACATCAAAATGGTATCCTAACTTTTTTTGCTATTATCAAAATTAACAGAGTTAGAGAGAGAGGCCTGAAGCTAAAGGATGGGTTTGCCACGGTTTTCAATTTGGCAACACCGCGCGGACCTCTTTAATGTCTTATTCTCAAACTGAGAAGGTATTATCATCATCGGAGGAAACAAATGATCGCATAATTGGAAAATAGTAATCTGATGCAATATTAGGCTTTTACTACCGGGTAGTCTGCAGAACGGGCATGCGACACTATGAAGATGATGATATGCGTGTGTTTACTGTGTTAATATTATTGTCCGTATAAGTGCCATGAAAGTTGTAAGCAAAATTTTGAATTTTGGACACGTGAGAATAGTGTTTCATTTAAATTGTGATTATTAGTGAATAATCGTCGTTAATTTGAAGGTGAATATTTTGAGAATTTTTTTTCCTTATTTTGTTCACTGCTTCTTGTACATTTAGGTTATATAAAACTGGTGTATTTTCTATTCATATTCTCCAATTTTTTTACAATATGTATTTATTTTCGCAAGAAAAGTTGAGAAATTAATTATCGGATTATTTAAAATAATTTTCTGATCACCTTTTCTTACTACCTAGTCGAAATTCGCGTATTATGATAATTGTTGCAGAGAATAAATTTTCTGAATACATTTTGGATTGAATTTAAAAAATAAACAAAGTATGTATACCTATTTGTAAAAAAAATTAAAAGAAAATTATTATAAAGTATAATATAAATATTTGAACAAATGTTTGAAAATCATACACTGCAAATTTGTTTAGTATAGATTAATTTAAATTATGAAATTAATTAAAATTATTTTGAAGATCGATATTATTCAAAATTCATAAATTCAAGATTGGTTTCCATTCAAATATAGTATGTGGGGTTTTTCGGCGTCGAAGATTATGCATTTCTAGTCAAAATTCAAAGATGCCCGACGATCTCTGTTATTATGGTCCGATTCTATTCAAAATTGGTGTGTGGGGGGTTTTGGGGTAGGAGATTATAAATTTAGTGGAAGATTATTGATTTTTTTGTCAGAATTCATAAAATGAAGATGGCAGCTGTCAGTAACAACAGTTCATCTGATGAGATAAAAATTAACTCAAAATATTTTATGAAATTTTCTATTTAAAAATTTATTTTATTTTTGTAAAATATTGAATTATTGTTTTTTTAATAAATCGCATATACTACAATAAACATTTTTGAAAATTAGTTAGAATTTTATTTGTGAAAATCTATATACTTTCGTAGAGACAAGCGCTTTTTTAACATAAACAAAAAAGGTTCTGAGGATCTACAATTTTTTGAGACATATTTGAAAATGTCTTTGGTTACGACTGCACTTTCATATTATTTTTATTGTTTTCTCATGTGATTACCTTAATTATTATTACATATTTCAGAAGATTCATTTATTATAGAATGAATCTTACTTTCTTATCTGTATATGTAAATATACAAAATTAGATTTATTGTTAACAAATGTAGTACACACTCTTGTTATTAAGAATTCAACTGTTTGAAGCGCTAGAAATTCTGAATATATAAGATTATTTATACCCATTCACATAATTTTAGTAATACCTATTAAAAAATATGTTATAAATTTTCAGTAGATATTGGAATAAAAAAAAAATACCCCTTTTGACGCCCGACAATTACTAGAAATTGAGATACTTATAATCTTATAAAATTGAAAAATAAACATTTTTCGGTCCACTCAGAGTATGAGCCATATATCTGTTTGAAAAATATAAAAAATGTTTTCTTAAAATTCTTAAATTTTCTCCTATAGCCGTCTCTACCAACACAATCCACCCACCGAAAATACGAGTATAGAATTCCTACTGGATATATATGCCATTGCATCAGATACTATTTTCCTATTGCTCGATCATTTGTTTTCTCCGATAATACCTTCTCAGTTCGAGAATAAAACGTTGAAGAGGTCCGCGGGGGTGTTGCCAAATTGAAAACCGTGGCTAAACTCATCCTTTAGCTTCTGGCCTCTCTAACTCTGTTAATTTTGATAATAGCAAAAAAGTCAAGATACCATTTTGATGTAAAATTTTATAGTCTACAACTTTTATTTGGGATAATTTTTTCTAGATCTCACCACTCTTGCACAATCTTGAAAAAATATTTTTTTTCATCCCTCCTTGGGGGTTGACTTTCATTAATCGTTTTTAGATACTTCAAAGTAACTTATATAAAAAATTCCGGAACTTTCTCAAAATTTTGATTTGAACGCTAATTTTTTTAATCTATCACTCCTAATCCGATCCGGGCAATTTACATTTAGAGAGAATTAAGCACTACACTAATCTTTGCACCGCACATACATTCTCAAAGACGTTACTCTTAGTGTAATTTGGGCTGGCCCGACGGCTGTCACTCATTTTTATTACCATAACCAGATAAAGTTGAAATGACTAGATACATTTCGTCTCAGCAATGATTTATTGCATCGCACCCGAAAACGCCTGCACTTTACATTTATTTGATTTGAAAGCATGCACATCAGCTGTTTCATATTTGTGGAACTGTGAGCAATATGCTTGTTGTTTAAGGAACCAGTTTTTTTCACACTCTGTATGATATCATTGGAATAACATTTCCCAATACCCGTTTTAGGTCACAAGTATCATGTATACGCAGAAATTTTGCAACGAAAAAGAAGATTCTCATATTTCTTGTTCAACCACATGTTTTTGGTGCCTTTTTACGGCCACTGACACGAATAAAAAGCACAATTGTTGTCCATTGCTTGATTTATTAATTGAAATTCACCGTTTCTCGTATTCCAGCCAGCAACCACAATACGCTATGCCACAGGATTTTTAATTACAGCGAGAGCAGTAACATATGGAGTAACATCGCTGTATTTCATGATGATACATACATACTCGATGTGGTTTTCAATGTGTCCATATGTAGGCACTTGCTCTCACAATCACACAATCACTTTTACACTATTGGGTAATATGATAGTTGAGTGAACTGAACGTAATGAAAAATATTGATGATACAAATTACCTACTTCAGCTACACAGAAAAAACGGATGTCTTCAATCAAATATATATTCTCGAACTAAATCATTTTCTGATAAGAATAATCATTCGAGATTAACCAATATTCTCTCGATTCGAATTGAGTTGTTTGCCTCTTTACGTAAATTTGTTTATAATTAAATTTGTGCTCTTCACGTTAGAAAACTATAAAATAACTCGTTAGTCAATTACATTTCGTTCACTTCAGGAATATCATCCCTTGTAAATAGTGTTTATTAACGAACGTGCGTAACACGTGATTCGCTTGGCCAATAAGCAGCAGTAGCGCGTAGTTGACCCTGAACATGATTTACATTTAAACAGCTAAGACATTTGTGGGTGAGTTGTATAGAGGTATGTGATAGATATATCAGCATTTTTCGATTGTTTGGTGTAATTGCGTCGTTTCTGTGAACTATCACGTTATGATACCAATTGCCATCATCACAGTTTGTATGTTGATGAGTGACCCTACCAATACCGTCACAAGCTTGGCCAAGAAATCCTGTTTTTTGTGAACGTTCTTTCCAAATAGGCCAACCAATACAGAAAAAAATAGTGGCTATTTCCACACTTAAATAAAGACGTAAATAACCTTTACTAGCTTTTGAAAGATAGTTCGTAAATGAAAATTCCGGTGTCGGCCCCAGCAGAATCGCTTTGTGGATTTTTTTTAACAAGAAATAGTGTCAAAAATGACAACTTTTTTGGATTTTTACAAATATCTTAAAAAATATTGAGGGAATCGTTTGACAGTCGATGGAACTTTTGTAGAGAATTCAAAAACCTACAAATTATTTTTTTGTTCGACCGGATCGGTGGAGTTTCCACTGAGAAAATCCGGGAAAATCTCTAAAAATAGACCATTTGTAAAGAAATCATCATTTTAAAAAATGTAAAGCTGGACAAAAAGTCTTGAGGGAAATGATAGATAATAACATGTAGTTCCACTGTGCGCAAGATGGTTTCCGTCCGATCTGTAATTTTTGCACAATCGCGTTATAAACAATTTAAGGGCTCATCTTGCAAAATGCGCCGATTTAAGGAAAATCGTCGTGTTCGAATTCTGTGAACGGATTTAACTGATGAAAGTTTAACATAATACAAAAATGTTACAAGTGTTGACAAAAACAAAAATATGCATTAATATCCTTTAAATTTAAATTTTGTGTATTTCTATGGCATCAAATTAATCGAGTAGATGCAAAATTTAATGAATGAAAATGTCATATCAACATTCTCATTATTTTTTTTTGTCAAAATAATTGTATGTGAATATATTGCATTGTATGTGAATATATTTCATTAATGTATTGAAAAAAAGCTTTACATTTATTTATAAATGAACAAAATGTACAAAAATTTATAAAACACGAGTTCTTGAAAACATAGGTATAATGAATCTATCGAATGTGAGGGCAATAATAACTTATAATAATTGGATAAGTCAAGCTGAATCAGCAGAAAAATATCTAAATCTATATCATATACCAGAAGATTGAAAAGTGCTGTTTCTAAATAACGAGTAGTTTTCAAATCAACTTATGGTACATTATCATCTCATTTATGGAGGACCTCATTCCTACCTAGGGAATTCATTGGAAAATTTCAACGCAATTTTAATTCGGGTGTTCTTGAAACGTTAAAACAAATGTTAAACTTTTATGACACAGATGACTTTTCTCGATATTCGTGGTAATAACCTGAAAAAAATTTATAACCTAATTTGGTGACTCAAGACATACATCTGAATTTTTCAACTCAATCTTGCACAGCATGGCTATGCAAATACATATTAATTTAAATTTCATTTTTTTTAGACCAGTTATGTGAGGATTTCACACTTTTAGAATATGTGTTCTTTCTTGTGATTTTTGTTCTGATTTTCTAAATGAATCATCGATAAATCGTAGATTGAAACTATCATGAGCAAGTCCAAAATCAACAATCTTCATTTCGCATTATATCGGGTGTACCCTATTTTCAACACTTATCAGATCAAAATTTAATGGATTCCCTATACATCATAGGAAGCACAGTTTGACATTTCTATAATTTCTAAAAACTTTCGGATTCACTACAATTCACAGGTAGTATATTTTTAAAAACCCTATATTCGTTGTTTTTTTTTCGAACTGCATTTGGGCTTAGTATGGAATACCCCTCAAACTGGCGATTTCAGAAAATATTGCGCTGCTGGGAGGTGCTTCAAACAATGGAATTCATCAAATTCGGAGGCTCCTAGCCACTGTTTTAATGGTATTAATATAGCCAATCAATAGAGATTTTCTGCTCTATTGATTCTGTGACAAAAATACTACCAGGAAACCGACTGTGCCATCATACTAAAGACGGTTCGTAGTTATATCCTGTTATGTTTCCTACTCCCAACTGTCATTGCTTAATTTGTTATAAACATTTAAAGCTTTATTTTTATTCTTTTTTGACTTGTAACTTGAAAACCAATGAAGCAATCTCGATACTCTCAATGGACAAATTGTAAAGAATCAAAATGCAAAGAATGAGCACTAACGCGACTCCATCGGATTATTAGTAACGGAGAAAAACCGGAAAAAATATCTGCTTTAAAAAAACATAACTCCGCCATTTGTAATGCAGGCTTTTCACGACAAAGTAGTGATTAAATGTGTGAAAAAATGTCGCATTATTAGTTTTGGCATAATTGCAATCTGAATTTTTTAATGCACTTTTTCAGCAGACCTGAATGCTTCATAGGTGGTCCGATTCCAATTTTTCAAAAAGATTTTGAGAGTAGAAGCATAGTACTACAAAATATTTATTCTCATTTTGCGTTAAGATTCTGCAAAATAGGTGAAAAATACTTGCAAATATGACCGAAAATGGGCGAGTGAGTGAAAGCGGCTGAGATATTAATACAAGCGTTATGAATCTGCTGCTCTACCCCCCCACTCCTGAGCCGCTTTCATGCACTCGCCGGTTTTCGGTCATGTTTGCAAGTATTTCTCACCTATTTCGCAGCATTTTAACGCAAAATGAGAATAATCATTTTGTAGTACCATACTTCAACTCTCAAAATCTTTTGGAACTATTGAAATCGGACCACCTATGAATGAATGAATGAGCTTTATTTATTTAGTAGGAATATCCTAATACACATAATTAATAACATAATGTATCTGCAGGTACAGTAAGTGAATATACAACTAAAAATAAATGATGTTATAAGTAATCCTCAAACCTAATAATCATTGATATTAACAATAATCAATTACGAATGAAAATAATTTTATTTTGATAATTTTACTATCTGATGTGGGCAATAATTTGTTTTTCGAATTTGTGGATAGTATTGGATTGTCTCACATGACACATCCAGGTGTGCTGCAATAAAGTGCATTAAAAAAAAACAAATTGCAATTATGCCAAAACTAATAATCCAACAGTTCCTGAGTTTTTCACACATGAATAACATATCAATCACTACTGCTTCAAAACTTGGAAAAATGGCAGTATTATGAATTTAAAAAAAAGCAGATTTTTTCCGGTTTTTCTCCGTTGCTAATAATCCGATAGAGTCGTGCCTGCCTCATTTTCTTTGCATTTTGATTACAGAGTATCGAGATTGATTCATTAGTTTTCAAGTTACAAGTCAAAAACGATAAAAAATGCTTTTAAATGGTTATAACAAATTAAGCAATGACAGTTGGGAGTGGGAAACATAACAGGATATAACTACGGACCGTCTTCCGTATGATGGCAAAGTCGGTTTCCTGGTAGTACTTTTGTGACGCAAAAATCTCTATTGATTGTTTATTGTTGATCTTTATCTAGATAAAGAAATGTATTTTACAAAAAACTCAAGAGTTTCTTGGGCAGTCCAAAAATATCAAGAGATATATGGTGTCAAGATATAAACCAGAAACATTAAAAAGTTCATGTCATAATGAGCTTTTCATTCTGTATGGATCCAAGCAATTATTTTTCGAGTGCTTTGATCAAAGGTTGACATAAAAGGCTCATAAAGGCCCCTTTCCTAAAATATTTTGATACTACCTAAAAAGCTCAGCAACAAACTTGGAAAAATGTTTAATATTTTCCAAAATTAGTAATTGATAACGCCAATTTTTTCATTGTATCTAAAATGTACTCCTAGCGCATCTAATCGAGTTTGAATTGAAGAACATCTTTAAATTTGAAAATTTCGAAAAAAAATAAATAATTTGAGAACTTATTTTTACAAAATTGAATTTTTGAAGATCACGCGTGTTCCCTATTATCAAAATACAACAACAGAAAATATTAAGCCTCAATTTAAACTCTTGATCCCCAATTATTCCCACAACTTTCACACAAATCCAGACATAATTCAACATTCGTTAAAAAACACACCAGAATTGTGACTAGAATTGAATTGAAATCACTGGTATTGAAAGGTTAGAGAATGCTGTTCTGTTATTTTTATTCAAATACTTCTGTCACAATTAACGTTCGTTTTTAAGGTAATGGCGGTCTTTCGTTTCAATTAAAATATTTCGCGTTAAGAAAGAAGTTATGAGGGAAGTCCAATATTCAAAGCAGATAATTTTTGGAATTTTCATACCAAACAAATTGTATTTACATAAATTGATACAGATTGAAAACATGCATAATATCAATCAATGCCGTACAAATGAACTAATTGAAATCGGCAGCAAATGAATAACAGATGAGGGGCTGCGAGAGATAAATGAGTGAATACTATATACAATTACCCAATTCAATCGAGCTGCAAAATTTCACACAACAAAATATATAGAAAGGACTGATACGAATCATTAATGACGCAATTACTGCATTCATCCACGAAATAATTTCCACTGCATTTCGAAAATAAAAAACATAATTTTATAATTATAATGCCCGTGGCTGAAAATAATCTCGTTTCACAATCGCCTAACCATAAAATTGGAGTCTGTAAACGAGGATGAAGTTCTAATGATTGTTATTCGGTAAGAAAGCAATGATGTTCGATGTTCATAGCGCAACAATGAAACTTCCATCATCTCCTCGTAAATGGATTGGGACCGCCCTAATGAAATGTGAGAATCACGCGAAATAAACCATTTCTGATTGTTCTTTAGCGCCTATCAAACGTGATGGAAATGGCTTTTTTCGCACGATCTTATTTTTTCATGTACACCAAATGGACGAGTGAGAACGCATTTGGCCCAACGAAGATAGCGTTGAAAAGCAGTCCTGCTAAGGATGTTGAGAATGCTCAAAATCAAGTTCAACGCACAGAAGGAATTCACGTAGTTTGAGTAATAGAGTCGAGAAAGTGTTGTGATTTTTAAATTCACAATAAATGTTAGTATATACGGCGCGTGTATTGGGAACATATGGTGAATATATTTTTTCTTATAAAAGTCATATTTATTGTGAATTTTCTTGGAAAAATGCTTTTGGGTCCTGAAGCAGGCAAGCATTTCGCGATGAAACGTTGTAAAATACTGAGTATTGTATTTTGATAGCCCACTTGCTAGTGGTCAGAAGTAACTTTTTTTCTTATCAGAGTTTTCAACCCAGATGATTTTCTTTTGAAGATAACATTTGTTGGCATGGAAATTCACATACCTTTTAGCACCCAGACCCAAGTCTACAAAAAACAATGGTTCAACAAAGGATGTTTGAAAGCTATAATTACGAAACAAGCATTCCAACTCTGGCGAAAGAAACCGAGCTTGGGGGCAAGAACAGAGTTATCGAAGCAGGAAACTTATACAGCGAATCCAATAATTCATCATAAGTCGCGCACAATTGCAGAACAAGATCACTTTCATCTTTATAAACCTGGACTCGGATGTCACGCAGGTAGCTATAGCTGCCTCCGTGGTGACGTTGGTTGTTGCCCTGGAATGAAGGGCCTGCTAACCGAAACCACGAATGTGCGGCTGGCTTCTGTTTGTTGACTCCGTTGATTTGTCGTGTACTACCAAGTGTTGTTCATCCTTGCACTTCTTTACCGTACTGATGAGGGCCGAAAGCCCGAAACAAGTGTCTACGGTTAACACTTTTCTTTGAGGACTATATTAAATTGCTTTCATTTTGATTTTAACAGTCCCCTCGATATTCCCCCCTTTCAAATTTACAGTATGAAAATATTATCCCTTTCTTGCACCTCCTCTGTATTATGAGCACCACCTCAAAAATTTTAAATGAGAACGGTGGACGTGTGGCACCTTCTTCGAAGGGGATTTTCATTCTCTGTTCAGCAATATTAAGTTTTCAAATTTGGTGCAATCATACCTAAGAAAATTTATTTTGAAAATATAAAATTTTGATACTTAACGTAGATTGAAGGAAATAATGTCACATAATGTTCAGGAAGTATTTTTCAATGTATTTTACAATCAACTTAAATGTTCAAAATTACCACCATTCACTCCTTGACAATGCGTAGAGACCGACCGAAGCTTCGTTTTCGGCAAAAAAAATCATTATTCGGCCATATTTTCGTTTTTGGTCATAAACCAGCCGAAGCTTCGGCCAAGCCAAAAATCAGAAATTCGTAAATTGTCGCGCGTCATTCGGCCTACTTCGTAAAGCTCGGCAATATCAGGTGACGTTCGACTAACTTCGGGGTGAATCGAGTCCGCTCGTGGTTTCACTAAGCTGACTTAAACGGCGGCGATTTTGTTTTGAAGTTGTGAAGCGAGGTTATGTTGTATTTTTTCTTCACGCGCATAAATTAATGAATGGGTAAGTATAGTTTTCCCAATATCAATTGCAGAAGCATAAAAAAGTCTTGCGGCGAAATCCTGTGAGCAGCAGTGGCGGAGATAACTAATTTTATTTAGATATTTTAAGATTTTAAAAATACTTCATAAATAATGAAAAATGAAAAAAAATTAAAGGCAAGCTTTTATTTATACAAATACATTAAGAAAGAAAAATAATTTCTTTCATTGTTTGATGTAGGTTATTATTATATCCTAAAACGTATTTCGATCGGCACACACCAAGACCACAGACGCTACTGGTTTTTAATCTTTCAGAGCTATTAAAACACAAATATAACGCGTGATTTATGACCTCCCATCGTATAGCCACACCTGCAAGCATTGATGTCCGACTTGATTGGCCCAGACGAATCGGTTGTAGAACAGTCAGCAGTCACTCAAGTCCATGTTGACTATCGGCTCTTTTGATCTACCGTTTGCCGACGGAGAATGTTTAGGAGTAGTACAGATTATTTTTCGTTCCGTTTCTTCGCAAATACGCTCGTGTTAGCGAAGTGAGTTTTTATTTGCTCCCTATAGAAACAGCTTCTGCAATTGATATTGGATGGACTATAATTACTTTTATCTGTTCTTGACTTTTGTTTTTATTTCCGACATGCATATGAAGATTATAAAGGCATTAGATATGTAGGTATTGAACTTTTTTCACTCAAATTGACAAAGGTTTGTGAAATCTGTAGGTCGATCAATTCATGTAAAAAGAAAAGTTAGTTCCTTTCCTACACTTGTTTGTAGGTGATTAGTTTTGTGTTTTGTTTTGTGTATATCGTGTAAGTAAGTATTATTTTCGAGGAATATTCCAAATGCACAGATTTCAGTGTACGGCGGAAATATTAATAATTTTTATTAATGTCTAAATCATTTTCGTTTTCGGCCGAAAATAAGACTATGGCCGAATCTTCTTTTTCGTTTTCGGCTGAAAATTCATTTTCGTTATTTTCTTATCAGTTTTGCTAAACGTCAGGAAAAAGTCGTTCAAGACACCAACAAATTATTCACAAAACCCACGTAAATAATTGACATATCTAATAGACTACTGTTATTTTGATATTTATAAGTTGCTGACACACGTCAGTGTATTGAAAAATATTTGTGTATATTTGATTTAACTATGGCTCATTTATCCGAAACTCAAAGAATAGACATTTTAATTATGATTGGATGCGGTAATAAAACAGGAACTCGAAAGGAAGTTTGTGAAATGTTTAATATAATAAATACCCTGGTCAACACGTCTCAGAGTCTACAGTTAGCAAAATAGAAACAAAATGTAAAAATTATTCAAAAACCATGTCGAAATGTTAAATTGGATGAAGAAAAAAGTTAGATGTACTGTTAGCGATTGAGGAAAATCCGCATATGACAAGTAGACAACTTGCCGCCGACAATGATGTAAGTAAATCATCGATATTGAGAGCTTTACATAAAGAAATATACCATCCTTATAAAGTTCAGTTGGTGCAGGAGTTAAATGAGGATGATCCTGATAGAAGGCAACAATTATGTGAACTGATGATGGACATAATGGAAGCATATTTGCAGTTCATAAACAAAATTGTTTTTTCTGATGAAGCTACTTTTTATTTGAATGGAACGGTTAATAGACAAAACTGTAGATATTGGAGCAGAGAAAATCCTCATTGGAGTGTGAGGCTCACACACAATATCCTAAAAAAGTGAACATTTGGGCTGGTATCATTAAAAACAAAATTATTGGCACTTATTTTTTTGAAGGCACAGATTTTTTTATGGACTTTGTACAGCCTACTTTGAAAATACTTTTTCCTGATGTTAATGATCCAAATGCGATAGATAGATCAATTTTGTACCAACAAGACGGAGCTCCACCGCATTACAAACGTATTGTCGGAGATTATTTGAACGAAGTTTTTCCCAATAGGTGGATTGGAAGACGTGGAACGATTGAATGGCCGCCTAGATCCCCCGATTTGACCCCTCTCGATTACTTCTCAAGCGGTTATTTCCAAACCAAAAGTATATTTCAATAAACCAGACAATATTCCAGATTTAAAAGTTAGGATAACGGAAGAAATTAACAACATAACCCCTGAGGTCCTACAAAATGTTGTACGAGAATTCCATGATCGACTTGCTTATTTTTAAACAAATACATAATAACGCTAACAATTAATTTATTCCATACCTATGGACCGCACTGTATAATAGACTCTTCCATAACACAGGGAGCATTCAATTGAATAAAATTATGAGCCACAGCAACTGTAGATACCTGCTTTCTGTCCACAGAAATTATCTCAAACCTGTCATCGCAGTAGGCATTATATTAAGGTAACCTTTTAAACTGCTTTTGAAATCCACGAGTACTTTCAAAATGGAAAGGACAGGTGCATTCAATTTTTATGGCGCCTAAGCGGTAAATCCTGCATACCTGACAAGGTCATTTTTACAATACATTTGTGTTCTTTCTGTTCAAGCAAACATCTTTGCCAACGACGAATGCACTTTAAAAATCGTCAGGAAAAATTGCAACGAAGTAAAAGAAATTTGTTTTTTTTATGAACAAGTTAACTAAAATGCTACATATATCTTTGCATACATAATAGCCAAAAAATAATAACAATCCTGCCTTAGTCGATGATTATCAATTTCTCAATAACTGAACGGTTTGATTTGAAAAATTGAACACACCACAAAAACCCCAACAAGATCAGTTCACCAAACAAAGGATCACCGTGACATGAATAAAACATTTTTTAAACATCGAAATCACAATACGCAGTAATTTTAAATTAATTATTCTGAATTTCGAAACTAATTGGAAAAATAAACGAAAATTCCCGACGAATTTGGCTTTTTTAGGGAACGAATCGCATCAGAATTCATCGGCGATTCTTCCCAAATCGAATGAATTCAAATTTATTTTAATTTATTCAAATATTCCGGTGAAGGGACAATGCACCGGATTTATAATGGATATTCTTACTGTTGGAAATGGGCTCTTCGGGGTATAATATAACGTTTGAATTTCATGTCGAGGTTTTATATGTTTTTCAAAACACGGACATGACGTGCGTGAATGTATTTGGATTTGGAGGCGATGATGTACCAGCAAAATGTTTGGGAAATGTGAAAGATTATTAAAATGAGGTATTTATGGAAGCAGTAGCATATAAATCTTATTTCAACATATGCCTGTGGGGTTGAGAGTTGCCTAAACGATTTGAAAGGTGGTGTATTTTTGGCTATTAGCGCAACAGGTAAGGTCAAATCTAATCGATTTAAAATACAGACGAGCTTTTGTAAAATGGAATTTCCAATTATTTTTCTCAATATAAAATTGACTCAATAATTGGGGCTATTTTTGCGGGTTGTTCAACAGATATGAAAAAACCATACAATAGCTGCCAATACCATTGTTTTGTCTTTCAGTAAACATCATAAAATCCCTTGGAATTTTGCCATCATAAGACGACAGATGTAATAACAAGAAGCTATTTCATTAGTAAAACGAAATGAACCAAAGAATTCCTTGTCTTACTCCTGGGCAATTGACAGATAGCTTAGCGGAAAGCACAGCCGATTGGCCGGGACATAAAAGTGAGTCTCCCGACTTCGTTAAGGACAGTTCAGTCCAGTTACTCCCTTGAGATCGTTCAATACAGGGTCATAACTCGTCGTTCAAATTATTCACAAACCTGTATACAATACGCAATAAACATATTCCATCAATAAAATTAAGTGTTCGGCTCTGCCACAAAATATTTAATAGGTGTGTAACGAACCTAGGCCGGACCTGTCGCCTCGCGCGTTGCCGTCGATAGCGATGAGGTCATCCCCGGAGATGTTCGAGAACAGTCCAGTCGCTCTGCCGTGGAGAGCAACGGTCGATATTGGAAACAATTGGAACATGCCGGTCGCCAACTACCCGAATTCGAAACATCGAGAATGCTGTATCGGAGATAAATAGGCAACCCTCAAGTGGAGTCGGACAGTCTGAACGAGCCCATACGATCGAGCTATACAGTGGCGTAGTAATATAAATTAAGTTGTAGATTAAGTGTGAAATAAATTATTAAAACCAAGTTAAGTTTATTTACGTTACAGGTGTAACGGTTACCCAGAACCACCTTGAGATTTTTTTTTTCTAGCCATTATTTTATGTTAATTTTAGGGTAATTTATTACCCTATTGACAAATTTTTTGCTCTTCATTTATGGGTTCTGCGGGTTCTGCTAGCTTAACGTTAAGCTAGCAGAACCAAAGAGCTAATCGGATGTTTATCAAAAATCTAATCACACCATCATTTTAGGCTCACGTTTGAACCCACTGCCGATTTAAAAAAAACATGGGTTCTGCTAGCTTTACCGTAAAGCTAGCAGAACCCAACTTTAAAAAATCATCTCCGAAGAAATCCTCTTGGACAATAATTTTAGGCTCTATTCATGTTAATTTACTACCCTATTTGAAAATGTTTTGCTCAACACTCAGGGAAAATATGAACACTATTTTCATTCTGTCGGATTCCACATTACTACCACTGGAATCCATTGATATCTTGTTATGAATTTAAATCATCCACCTTTCCCTTTTCGATTTTCTAAAAATGTTCCCGAAGTTACCTTTTTTTTCACTACCGATTTCTCCAACCTCATTTCAGGCTAATCATTAATATTAAAAAAATAACAACAATCAGGGACAATAGGTACATTATATGCATTCTATGGGATTCCACATACAACCTAAACCTTTTCAATGAAAAAAAAAGTTATGAATTTCATTCTATTTTCTCAAAATACTTCCGAAGTAATAATTACGACCACAATGCTTTAAGTCGGGTGAAAAAATGGACTACCAGAGATATATTTTACTACAGTCGATGTTTATTGAAATTATTAGAAAATTGGTGAATAAGGAAAGAAGGAATAGCAACGGGAAAAACATGAAATAGAATGCGGTTTAGGATACTTATTTTACAAGCTTTTCAACTTGCCCGGTTGGTTACTATGTATGTATCTACCTATACTTGGATGAAATTTAATTTCGAACTACTCCCAGTCACTCAATTGACTTGAAATTTGCCAGGTGTTTGTCATTGGGGTGACAATGCATCATGACATTTTGATAAGAAAAAAAGGAGATGGAGGACAGGCTTATGATTCATTGTCTGATTGTATTAAAAATTGGTATTGGGTTTTTTTGGGTAGATCATGATTTTTTATTGAAATTCAATATGGCGGATTGGAAATGGCGGACGAGTTTCGAGGAAAACTCGGTATATTGAAAAAAAAACGATTACTTCGGAAACATTTTGAGAAAATCGAAAAGGGAAAGGTGGATGATCTAAATTCATAAGTTATCAGTAGATTCCAGTGGCAGTAATGTGGAATCTGACAGAATGCAAATAGTGTCCATATTTTCCTGAGTGTTGAGCAAAAAATTTAAAATAGGGTAATAAATTCACATGACTAAAACCTAAAATTATTGTCCAAGAGGATTTGTTCGGAGGTGTTTTTTTAAAGTTGGATGCTGCTAGCTTTAAGGTAAAGCTAGCAGAATCCATGATCATTTTAGAAAAACCTATATAAGGAAAATCGGCAGTGGGTTCAAACGTGAGCCCTCACGTGAGCCTAAAATTATGGGGTTATCAGATTTTTGATAACCATTCTATTAGCTCTTTGGTTCTGCTAGCTTAACGTTAAGCTAGCAGAACCCACGATATCTCCCATAAGAGCAAAACATTTGTCAGTAGGGTAATAAATTAGCCGACAATTATAGCTATGGTTCTGCAAGCTATACGGGGGTGTAACGGTTACAAGCCGATATACGCCAAAATATACCTTATACAGGGTGAGTCAGACTTACTTTGAGAAACTTCAGGAGGTGATGCATCACAAATTTCTAATATGAATTGTCCAAATGAATATATGACCGAAAAAGCTTCGTTTCCAAGATACAGGGTGTTTAAGTTTGATTTTTATTTTCGTTTTTTTTCAATTACTTTTGAAATACTGACCTCAATTAAAGGAAAATTGGTATTGAGAGGTTTTTTTAGGTGTCGAATTCGAACCTGATGTAATTATTGCTCTTACTCGTAGGGGGCGCCACTTACACGTCTTTATCTTTTTTGAAGACTCATAACTTTTTTGAGCGTACTTCTAGCACATTTTTCAGTGAAAAAATCAATTCCTCTTCTATCATATCTACGTAAAAAAGCTACCCTTGTTACAAGTCGCTATAAGCAACCGTTTTCTAGATATTTGGAATTGAAAATTTCAAGTCGATTATTTGATAATCGATGCGTGTTGAAGTTATTACCATTATTTTGCATTTTTCACAAGAATGCTTAGGAAATGAATTTAAGTAAGTAGTTTTGGTAATTACATATTATCTGACAGTTAAACGTTTTGTTGTTTTGTTGAAGTTGCTGCAAGTTTTAAAACACTAATTTTGGAAAAATTGATTATTTGAACAATAATGCTCATTTAGCCGATATGCATTTCGTTTATGGCGTTGCGGATGGCAATGCGCGCGAAGCAAGACGTATTTACCAGGAGCGATTTTCTAATCGAGTACTGCCTTCAGTTCCAACATTTAGCAGTCTCCACCGTCGTTTGGCAGAAACAGATAGCTTTAAGAGGGCAGCTGATATTATTGGAAGACCACGAGCAGTCCGAACACCAGAATTGAGAGAAGCTGTTTTGAACGCTCTCGAGGAGAATCCAGAAACAAGTAGAAGAATAATTGCTGAAGCTCTCCCTTCTACTCAGTCCACAGTTTGGAGAATTATCCACGATCAACAATTTTATGCGTACCATATTCAAAGGGTAAAAGCTCTTTTGCCACGAGACTTTCCCCAACGCATTACTATGTGTAAGTGGTTTTTGAGAAAATTGGCAGGAAATCCTCAATTTTTAAGATATGTACTCTTCACGGACGAGGCAAACTTCTCCCGAAATGCTATCACAAACTTTCATAACAACCATGTTTGGGCTCTGGAAAATCCGCAGTATCAATTTTCTGTAAATGTATGGGCGGCAATAATTGATAACTACTTGATAGGTCCTTTCTTTCTTCCGTTCCGCAACTTACAGAGACTTTTTAGAAACTGGATTGCCGGGACTACTTCAGAATGTACCATTTAGAAATTCGTATCCACATGTGGTTTATGCATGATGATTTAGCGTTGTAGCCAGGGAATTCCTCAACACTGTCTATCCAAATCGATGGTGTAGAAGAACCTAACCAGGCGTGGGCACCAAGGTCCGCAGATCTAAGCCCGCAAATTTTTATTTTTGGGGACATTTGAAGTCACTAGTTTATAAAACTCCAGTAGCGAACGAGGAAGATCTAAGAAACCGAATAGTAGACGCCTGTGAAACAATAAGAAACACACCAATAATGTTTTAACGGGTACGAGATTCAATGACTGGAAGAGTGAATGTCTGTATCTTCGCTGAAGGTGGACACATTGAACAATTTATTTGAGTACAATTTAGTTTCCTTTATTTTATTTTATTCTACATATTCAAAATTTCTTGAAATAAAATGTTGATATTTCTTGCAAATTTTATCATAACAAATACAGATTTTGCACCCTTGACACAAAAATAACTATTTTAAACGAGTAAAAATAAATAGAATTGGTGGCGTCCCCTACAAAAAAACAAAACTACTTACTTAAAAGTCATATTCATTTCCAAAGCATTCTTGTGAAAAATGCAAAATAATGGTAATCAATTTTCAAGTCCAAATATCTAGAAAATGGTTGCTTGTAGCGAGTTGTAACAAGGGTAGCTTTTTTACGTAGATATGATAGAGGAATTGATTTTTTTACTGAAAAATGTGCTAGAAGTACGCTCAAAAAGTTATGAATCTTCAAAAAAGAAAAAGACGTGTAGGTGGCGCCCCCTACGAGTAAGAGCAATAATAACATCAGGTTCGAATTCGACACCTCAAAAAACCTCTCAATACCAATTTTCGTTTAATTTAGGTCAGTATTTCAAAAGTTATTTAAAAAAACGAAAATAAAAATAAAACTTTAACACCCTGTATCTTGGAAACGAAGCGTTTCCGGACATATATTTATTTGGACAATTCATATTAGAATATTGTGAGGAATCACCTCCTGAAGTTTGTCAAAGTACTTCTGACTATCCTGTATATAATTTAAAACTGATTAGCACGACGTGACACACCCTGTTGATACAAATATCAGTTGCTATCACTAATTTGGGTAGGATTTGAAAAACGAATGACTAACGTAAAAAAGGAACACCAGATAACCGAACTTCGACAACTCTACTCTAGACAGACAGTAATTTGCAGATTTTTACCTTTGCGGCATATTTGTTTACAAAAATTCTAGGAGATATACGATTGAACAGGCATACACTGTTTCATGTGTAAATGTGCGTATTTTATTCCCAGAAGGGTATATTAAGTATGAGAATAGCACCAAAACGCTACCTTGTGGAGCTCCTAATTTTATAAGACGGAATTTAGAAGTCACATCGTTTACTCTCGTTAAGTTAAAAGAGATGTGACTAGACCCAACACGGCCTAAAATGTCAAGACACTGTTGAGCTAAGAAACAAAATAAAAAAATCGAATTTGTCAAATTGGTGGAACGTAAAAATACGGTTCATTAACTTTTCGTTAAAATTCTAACGCAGTGAA
This sequence comes from Gonioctena quinquepunctata, assembly GCA_018342105.1. NCBI lineage: Eukaryota > Metazoa > Arthropoda > Insecta > Coleoptera > Chrysomelidae > Gonioctena > Gonioctena quinquepunctata. The sequence goes on along the minus strand of JAFIRS010002788.1, from coordinate 99,421 downwards.
TGCATGGGTAATTTTCGTACCATTTCAAACAAAAAGCAGCATTGCTCCCACACCATCTTCCCTCGATATGATGTTTGACGGTGCCCACATGGTTCACGATCAAATAATGTTTCCTGTTCACCTTATATGGTGTTACTACCGAAGGTGACTTATTGCAATTAGATGTCAAACGTACACGCACCTCGATCATTATAGAGCACCTATAATAATAATGATATCTCAACACCTGGAATTCGATCACTTTATGATTATTGTCTCCATAAGCGCTTTCCCACGATAGAAATAAAACGTCATGTAGCTTTCGGCCTTCATGATTTGTTCATATTTATAAAAAGGTGTTTGTTATGTATCAGCTTTAGCATGCAATCGTTTGAATTCTTTGAATTCAAAGTTGGTAGAGAGAAATGAATTAGTAGAACGATTTGCAATAGTATTTAAATAATAGAAACAACGTTCGTCTTATCACAGTCATTTTGAATGAATATTGTGGTTTGAACAGAAATTTGGCTTTTATTTGAAGGGTTGACAATCTTTACTGTAAAGAATGCAATCATTTGAATTCATTGGATTCAAAGTTGTTAGATAGAAATCAATCAGTAGAACGATTTAAAATAGTATTTTTCATATGATTCTACTCATGCTGTCCCACAATAAGTAGGTATAAATAAGCAATAATTTGAATTATACGGATTTCCCCCCATCATTCATTTTTCGGAATACTCTGCATAACAAAAAAAAACATAGAGCCAAGGCCAAGCTAAAAAGGTGGATTTCATAAACTATCGTTTTGACCTGAAATATATGACTTGTCCATTTATTATTGATTAGCCATTTCTATTTCTATATAACAGCGTATAATCAACACAAACGAACAAACTTCGAATGATAGAAGCATACAGTACAGACACAAATGATCAAATATGTAATTGCAAAACATCAATCACTCACATCGATTTTCTGTTTTTGTGTACATCTTAAAGATACACTTTTGAAATCAGAGTTGTGGAACTTAAAAAGATCTATATATCAAAGGACATACATTTTGCCAATATTGCCAATATTTCTTCATTTTATAATATTTGTTCACGTGTGAAATGATACTTCGTAATCAATATGTTTGTTCTTTTCATGGTTGTGGGATTCGTTGCTATACAAATGCAGGTATTATTGTCTTCGAAGATTGTTATTGATGATTGCATTTTAAAATGTATATACTGGTTAGCAAATTTCTCAACCATATGGCTTCTTCAACAAATTCAAAAACAGTCATATATTCTACTTCTGTAGGGGACGCAGCTACTGTGGTTTGCCTTTTTGAGTTACAAGAAATCATACAGTTTTCGAAGACATTGAATAGGTACCCTGTTGTACTTTTTCTATCCACTTCATTATTGCCCCATTCAGAATCCACATAACCCTCAATAATATTAACATAATTATGATTCGGTTAATTTAAGGTCTATAAAACCTTTAATATATCTCAAAACCCTTTTCAAGAATGTCCAAAGTTTTTTATTAGTTTTATTTTGGTACCTGCTTAAAGTGTTCATTGCTATGCATACATCTGGGCGTGTGCATAACATTGCATACATCAAACGTCCAATTACATTTTTACAAGGAAAATTCAGAATTTTGTCGTTATTTAATTCGTCATACTTTAATTTATTTTCATGCGGTGTTTTTACAGGCTTACATTCGAACATATAACTTATATGGAACTGTGTTTAAATAGTAGCTTTGATCCAGGGTTACCGTATTACCTGATCTTTGAATGCGTTTTTCATTTTGAATTGACAGGGTGTCCCATATAAAACTCCGCGGGCAAAAATCTGGGAAATGAAAGATGCTATCCATATTTCGTGAAAGCAGATGATCTTGAAGTCAAAGGGTCCTCTTATTTACGTAGAGATCCATCACTAGGCGTCATCCGTTAGGGCATCGCGACACCGAAGCCAATTTTTTTAAATGGCATCCTAGATTTTTCAATGCTTTTTGCGATTCTGCATCAAATTCTGAATTCAGCCGTATAGCACACTCATAGTTTCCCTTGAATACTGATGAAAAACAGCAACTTTATTGCATATTATAAAGAGGGCCATGAATAAGTCAAAATAAAAAGCAATAACACGAGTTTAATAAAATTGATCTATCAGTTATAATTCTATTGCCTGTTCAGTTTCATCTAGTTGTGTGTTTCTGTAAAATACAAACTAAAGTAAATGTTTCAAATTACCAAAAAATATTTTACTCTGACCAAAACTCTACCAACATGATGGTAATAAAGAAAAAATTAGAGTGATAACATGAATTATTTTAGTAAGTGTTCGAACTGCCTCCCTTCACGTAGAATACACATATTGTACCTTTTTAATATTTCTCGATTCGTGACAGCTAAAAGCGTCGCTCGCGATATGGAAGCACAAACAGTTGTGATACTATTTTTTAAATCATCTACATTTTGTAGACGTCGCATATAACCTAAGTCTTTAATATATCCCCACAAAAAGAAAACCAGTGGAGTCATATCTGGGCTTCGAGCTGGCTATGGTGTTGGACCCTTATTTCCAATCCATTTCTCATTAAAAGTGTAATCCCAATATTGGGTAATAATTCTATTATTAAGCGGAGGTGCCCCATCTTGTTGAAACCACATATTCAGTCGAGTTTTTATTGGTAAATTCTCCAAGAGATTCGGTTACACATGTTGGAGGGAAAGCAAGTACCTCTCTCCATTGAGAATTCCTTCGTAAAAATAAGGTCCTATCAAATAACCATCAATGATTCTGCACCAAACTTTAACCCCCCACACATATTGATATCTCGTTTCTTAAATCCAATGAGGGTTCACGTCAGACCAATAGTGACAATTATGTTTGTTTATTATACCGTTGTTATGGAAACGGCTTTAATCACTCCATAATATTTTGTTCAGAAACTGATCATCATCATGAATACAGGTGGACAACCATGCAATGAAGTTCATTCTCCTATCAGCATCTCCTACATATGAGAGTAGATTATAGTTATGAACAATAAACAATAAAGATTATTACCTGGCTGTAGTCTTCGAACCAGATGTATTTTGAAGGGATGGAATTTGTTTTTTGACAAAATACGTTGTATTGACAATTTCTAAATATCACAATCCATTGCTACTTGTCTGGTAGAACTATGTACCTAGCACTACAACAGTGTGATTCTCATATGTAGTCGTTTTTTGTTTTTTTCGCTTCTTTTCATCAAAACATCCATTTTGTGCCAAATATTTGTGACGGTAATCTTCTGTCGGGATACCGATTAGCGTATATTCTCACTGCTTCTTTGGCATTCCTTCTTGCTTCGCCATAAATACATATCGTATCCAACTTTACTGCATTCGAAAATTGAACCATTTTTCAATTTTACGAAAAACCAAAACAAAACTGGATACACTTTTCGTAAAATACTCGTATTATTGCATTTATTTTGACGCTTTCATGGCCCTCTTTATAATATGCAATAAAGTTGCTGTTTTTCATCAGTATTTAAGGAAAACTATGAGTGTGCTATATGGTTGAATTCAAAATCGCAAAGAGCTTAGAAAAATCTGGAATGCCATTATAAAAATTGGCGTCGGTGTCGCGACGCCCTAACGGATGACGCCTAGTGATGGATCTCTACGAAAATAAGAGGACACTTTGACATCAAGATCATATGCTTTCACTTGGGATTTCATCTTTCATTTCCCAGATATTTGCCCGCGGAGTTTTATATTGGACACCCTGTATATATATATATATATATATATATATATATATATATATATAGATATATATATATATATATATATATATATAAATTTAGATATAACGTGAAAGTGGGAAATTATTGTCCGAGAGAAATCATGAAAAAAGGAAATTGTGAGGATGCTTTTTTCTTCAATTTAATGATCTGTCCATTATGCCACAATTTCCTTTTTTTCATGATTTAGATATAACGACTGAAAATTGGTGAGAACAGTGGGGAAAAACGGGGATCTTCAGTCAGCACTTGAAACGTCAAAGCTATAACATCATTCCGACCAATGTTTTCATATTTTACGTTTTCTTTTTCTAAAAGTTAATGTTCATCAATCAACCACTCACATTACTGACCCTGAAGAAGTTTCAAAATTGAAACGAAAGCTGGTCCAAAGTATTAAAGAGTTTTTCATATTTCAACACTTGTGCTGACTGAAGATGACCGCTATTCCCCACTGTTTATATATATATATATATATATATATATATATATATATATATATATATATATATAAATACCGGGTTGAAACGCATGAAAATCCCTACATTTCTGCTCCCATTTTCAAGAAAATTCAAAATCGATAGTTAGGAAAAGAAGAAAAGTTATTTTTAAGTACACTAAGGTGTTAATCTTTCATTCATAAGTCACTTATGAAGGATATTATGGATATTATGTTCGTAAATTCGGCTTGTCACTTGTCTCTCAGTTTCTCCCATGTATGTATGGTATTTCGTATATTTTTTAGGACTCATTCGCAATGGTATCTTCAGGAAAGCTAAGAAAATTATAAATGTGATTACTTGCCGTGAATATAGCCTTTATGTCGCGCTTTTCGAAGATTCTGCAAAATTTGTCGGTGACATCTTTATTGTAGGTAAAAAAAGCCTTGTGTGAATGGATATCTGTTGGGTTTTGGGAATTTGGAGAACGGGTTTGTTGATAGTGCATATGTGTGTACTGTTACAAACGTTCTGAAGTAATGCGGTTTTAATCTTGTTCAACTCGTTTGTGGTTATCGATAAGTTGAATAAATCTGTGAATGGGGGAGTTTGGGACGGCATTTTTTCAACAGGATTTAGAATACGTCAGAATATATGATTTTACAAAAACTCACCCATATACAAATTGCAAAATAACGGAGGTATTTACCCGATGAAACTAGTCTTATTCGAGGTCCCATCAATATCTGGCTATAGTTTTCTTTTTCCGCCAAAAATATGTTCATCGTACAGCATGAGGCTTTTCTACTATAAGTTATTATGAAAATTATTCACTTCATTTCGTGTGTCGTTTAGAAATGTTATGATGTATATTCAACTCTTGCAGGACAATCTTGAAGCTTGTACCTTTTGATAATGGCATGGATAAAATTGATTCATATTGTGTAGTGTTTTGAATACAAATAACTGGATGATTTGGAAGAAAAAGACACACTTATTGAAAGGAAAATCTTTTTTGTTTGTCAAAGTCGCCTAAATTTTGAGATCCGCAGAACAGTGAGGTTTTGGTAGGTAATACATATTTTTTCATATTTTTTCCTGGCTTATTAGAGATTTATCGTAAAAATTTCAAAGAAAAAAAGTCAGATTACACCCTGTACAAATATAAAGTTTGTTACGTACTCTGTTGAATAACCATATTCAAATTGGACGTGTTGAAAAAATTTGCTCAAAAGAGGACGCACCTACGAAACCGAATTGATTTAAACATTATAAAATCCTGTCAACACCTCGTATACATCCATCACGGTACTGACCGGCATCCTTCAGGAAATCGCCGAGCATGAAAGAAATTCGAATAATTATTCAAAAGATTCCACAGTCAGATAAGGGATTACATAAGAAGGAAAAAAATGAGTTCATCAGTTGCAACAATACTTGATTAGAAATTAGAAAACCGTTCTTTGTTCGACCACATCGTAGTTATTAGACTATCAATCACAATAATCAATATTCAGAACAAGCTTTTCGTGTACAAGTGAAATCGTGATCGGAGCAGTTGAAATGTAGATACACAAATATTTCTAATAAAAGTTCATCAGATTACCAAACTTCAAACTATAACGAGGTTTTCTGTTTATTTGAATGTGTATCGGTGATATTTACGAAGCCTGTATAAATTAGGCAATGAAGAATTTGGTTTGCATTATGAAATTGGTTTGATAAGATCGAACATCCATAGACGTACGTGCGAAATTTTGCAGTGTTGCAATTGTTCTTGCTTGCCTCAATGATAATTCAAGAAATTGGACTCAGTGAAAATATTAGTGAGAGAGCAAATTGAGTTTTGGAAAAAACACTAAAGAAAATTTTTCTTGCGGTTGCAGTCGAGCTGTAAAAAAATCATTTTCAAGACATTCAGGACCGTCGAAGTAGATAAATATGTCACTTCTGCTCAAGGCAAGGACAGGAACCTGCCTTTTTCTACCTTCCCAGTGTATTTTCTGGGCCAGTTCGGATGTGCTAGTGAAAAAATAATTCCTGTCTTTTCTCTGTCGATTAGAAGTTATTGGATCTTAGCAGAACTCCCAATTTTCGAATGATTTCTTGCATTGAGAAACAATATTCACAGTTCAAATATATAATTTCTTGCCAGGCAGTGTCTTCCAATCCCCAATGCCACATTTCATAAGACTGATGAAAACGACAAAGAGATAATCACATCGAGAATCTAAATACCGAACGCTATTCTATCACACAATAGCAAACTGTCTATTACACAGTCCCGATAGTAACGCATGATACCCTCAACATATTCAATATATAAGGGTTCTGCGTAAATCAGATAATAATCTGTGCAGAAACGACCCGATGTTACCGACATAGTATAGTATATAGTGTGTCCCAAAAATTTGCAACAAATTCAATACGGATTTTATTATGATTTCCTAATATATAATATCTAGTTGAAGAGTTGGATAGGAAATATAACTTTATGAGACATGAGCTTAACATTTATCTTATATCTTTAAGAAATATTTGTTCTATGTAAAAAAAATAAAAAGTGATATAATGATACTTGTATATCACATAAATACCTGCTATTTTTTTCAATTTATAAAAATATAGAAATCAGAATTCATGAATAAAATTTAGATCTCAAGTAGACAAAAATAATATTCTGTATGCTAAAATCAAATCAGAAGGAAACATGAGAGTCAAAAGTCGGAATATTTCGATGGAAAATGATAAAATATGAAAAATTTTGTACAGAAAATTGTCAAATATGAATTTTAACAAACTCTGTATATATTATGTAAGCTATAGAAATGTAAATTGAATATAAAATCCATCGAATAGTTTAAAAAGGAAAACCCAAAAAACCAAAATTTGTGAGAAAACAAAAAGTAATGGTTGCCAGGAAGAAAAAGAACGAGGTTTTTGAGGAGTAAATAAAATAAAAAAAAATAATAGAAGAAAAATACGTAGAAACTACCGAGAAAAACCACTCACCTTCAGAATACAGCAAAATTTCCATCCGTGACGTTGCCAACAACAAGGGGATCCTGCCACAGTGAAGCTGCAAACTCCAATATCCAAAGAGACGAATAACAGGTACTTTTTAACCCAAAACGACACTTCTTTCGGGTACTTTTGATGACTTTGATCACTCATTTGAACATTATTTCTTATTCATGCTCATAAACTTAGTATAACTCACGAGCACTTATAATTACTACTTACTTTATTGCGTATGAGCAAAGTTTTTGACATTTCACTGGTTGATAAAAATATTAAAATTAAGATAGATTTCGCAGGCTAGGTATATTCAAGGATTTGTTTTGATTAAAAGAAATATCATTTGATTATTTTCTGGATTCATTATTTATTTGTTGATCACATAACCTCAAATATTTCCATAAACCATTACATTGAACATTGACTTCGAACAGAGCAACAAGATGGCACCACTGAATCCTACCATGAGAAGGAGAAATATCATATTTCCATAGGCGTACCGACTGAGCTGAGATAAGGTAAAAGAATACAGGTAAAAGAGTATTAGAAAAAGAGTAAGCAACATGGCCGGATATTTTATTACTGTTATGATAGGTATTTCTTTTAAAAATTTTCAAATAAAAATAAATGATTTAATCAAACGTATCATAACAAATGGCAAATATTTCATTATGATGACTAGTAAATGATAAAATAAAATGATAATAACAATTAAACAATTGAACAATTGAACAATTGGACAATTGAACAATTGAACAATTGAACAATTAAATAATTAAACAATTAAACAATTAAACAATTAAACAATTAATAATAATAATAATAGCAGCATAATAAATATATATATATATATATATATATATATATATATATATATATATATATGTATGTATATATTTCGGCTATCTCGGAAATACCTCTAACGATTTGGATGAAATTTTGTATATAGATAAGGTTTTGCTTTTTAAGTTTATCTATATAGGCGTATTTCCTGAAAAAAACGCGAGTTTACACAAAAAAAATATATTTATTACGACTACAATGTAAAGCGCCATCTCGTAAATTTCTGAGGTACTTACATTTGTATGTATGTTTAGTTCAAATCTTGTAAGTGAATTTTGAGCCACTTCTGGTTGTGAAATTTGGCAGGTGTTCATAACTCCGGTGACAATGCATTATGGAATTTTTGCTAACGAAAAAACAAAATGACGGCCCCAATATGGCGGACCAGTTTTGTAATTATGGTTCGATTCTATTCAAAATTGGGATAGGGGGTTTTCGGGGACAGAAATTACGAATTTTTTGTCAAAATTCACAAATTGAAGATGGCGGCTCCAATATGGTGACGAGTTTTTGGTTATAGACCGATTCCAATAAAAATTAGTATGTGGGGATTTCTAGGGTCGGAGATCATGATTTTTTTATCAAAATCCACGAATTCAAGATAGCAGCTCCAAGATGGCAACGAGTTTTGTGATTATATCTTGATTCCATTCAAAATTGGTGTGTGGGGGTTTTTGGGGTCGGACATCATGATGTTTTTGTCAAAATTCATGAATACAAGATGGCGGCTCCAAGATGGCGACGTGTTTTGTTATTATGACCGGATTCCATTCAAAGTTGGTATTTTAAGGGTTGGAGATTATCAGTTTTTGTCAGAATTCAATGAGATGACAGATTTCATGAATGACTAAGAAGAATTGAATTAAAATGATTAATAAAAAATTTCAAAGAATTATATCGAACTTTCTTTTCATGTAGCTCTCCGCCGCGCATTTCGAGAATTGTTGGTTTTTTGCCCGTTTTTCATCATTAGAAGTTTCCATATCTTGTATCTAAAGGAAAGGGGGTAAAAAAATGAAAAACAAATATTTAAGACAAGCTTTTATACAAATGCAGTAAAAAGGAAAAAATAATGTCTTTAATTGTTTGACCTAGGTTATTCTGTGAGTAGCCGATTCAAAAGCTTGCTGCGAATATAAAATCGTTATTCTTGCGCGGTAAGATTTTGAATCTGCTACTCACAGAATAATTTAGGTCTAACAATTGAAGAAATTATTTTTTATTGCATTTGTATAAGAGTTTGTCTTCAATATTTTCTTTTTTATTTTTGTACCCCCTCTGCTTCAGATACAAGATATTGAAACTAACTTCTCAATACTTTGCATCAGAGCCACAGGAAAAGCAAGTTCGATATAATTCTTGGAAGTTTCACTTCAAGCACACATCTTTTTGGAACACACTATAGGGATCCATGCAGCAAGTTACACAAGCTTATTATCTCACATCAGTAAGGACATTAATCCTTCCGAATAGAATTTGCGATGTATACAAACGTCCAGTGGCACAAAGCTCTCTTCCAGAAAACCAGTTCTGTAAGGTGCCACTTTTACTTTTCCATCATTTACCTAATGAATCAGACCTGCCTATGCATACGAGATTCGACAGTCTCGCATTATGTAAATTCCATTTAGAAAAATTGATACGTGGGAATGGAGTTGTGATATGAAGATCGCTTTTTTCCTAGTTCGAGTGGGAGGGCATAAATTAATGATTTTAATGTATAGATATTAGTTTTGGTAGACAGGCATTATTGAACTGTCCACGCATGGAGGATTAAGTACGTTTTTATCGTTTGAATGTGTCGGGTAACGACGTGAATTTGAATAGTGAGTGTATCTCAATTATGAACGTCTTTAGATTTACCGTCACCAATATCTTGAAATAACTTGGATATATACGGATAAAATTATTAAAATGGTTTTTACTAACAAAAAAGGGGTTACAAATCGGAAATAATTCGTGCATATCTTCGGAATGGATACACTGATTTCCTTTTTTTTTTTGTTTATAGAATACTTTTTCACTGTATAAAAATATACCTAAACTTTGGAAATTTTGAATTGATGTGGCCAATACTTGATGAAAATCCGTAATAAAGCAAACAAAAGACACTCACTTAACTAAATGATTTCTGGTTTAAAAAACCACGACACGTGTTTTGCTATGCAGTAGCTGCTTCAGGTGGAGTTAATACTAACTCAACAGTAACGATGTATCATGTTAAATAATCAGGGTAGGTAGTAGTAGGTTTATATTTCTAATTGAGAATATTAGGGATATTAAGGATAATTCGGTAATTAATAGGAGCCTAACCAGAACAGGGATTATATTCATCACCTGTTTCATCTTCAGTAAAGCAAATTCAACAAATGAGAATTATTTAAGTCGATCTGATCATTGAACAAATATTGCGACTTATTCCATTTATTTATTTCTAGAAGGTCCAGTTTATAACCTTTCTTTTCTGTATGTAATATTTCGAAATCGTTAACAAAACAATGTTTTTCAGCCAAGAGGTGAGTAGCAAGAGTTGAATTTGTTTTTCCATTGACCAAACAGTTCCTATGTTCTGATAACCGTTTTTAAAGATTGTGTTTGTTTGGCCTATGTAGAAACTTGCAAAAGAGCCACACACTGATTTATATACTCCAGGTTTATCAGATCTCTTAGTATTATCTTTTTTCGGTAGGATGGACTGAATTATGTTTTTCGTTTTGAGTAGGAAACACTGCTCGTGTAAGATGTATAGCGAAACAAGTGTCGTGGTTCTGTAAATCCAGTTTATTGAAAATCATTAAGTGAGATGAGTGTCTTTTGTTTGCTTTTACAAACTTTGGGTCATATATACGAGATGAGATGAAACTTTGGGTCATATATACGAGATGAGATGATGGCCGACAAACTATGTATGCCTTTACAGGGTGTTCCTAAAAAATATTTGTTTTTCCCACGTACGGATAGTCTTCGGTATGCAGAGCAGAAAATGCTTAAATATATCGAAAAAATCAACTTAATTTTTTTAAAGTATTAAGTGAAATCTGGATAAATTTCCTAGAGCTGGAAACACTGCCAGAGTGATTGTTTGCGGTAGATATATATGTATATATATATATATATATATATATATATATATATATACATACATACAGGGTGTTTATTAAACATACGGCAAAAATTCAAGGGGTTAGGTTAGGGTAGGTTAGGTCTGGACTATTCCAAGAATATTCTGCCTTTGAATATTTTTGAAAATCCGCTTTGTTTCGAAGATACAGGGCAAGAAACATTTTCGACAAAACCAATTTTTGATATTTTTAAAATTATTAATGTAGCCGAAATAAAAGTATGGCGTACTAGACTGGGCTTACCGAGTACACATATATTTTTCAAAATGCTTTGTTATCTTTCAACAACATTCCGATTACTAAGAATCCTAGCTTGAGATAGTCATTTTGAACAGTTCTTGTAGATTAAGAAACTTTACATGTAATTTTTGGTAATAAAATGCTGTTATTGTCTGAAATTTTTCTCGCTCTGTAGGTTCGAAACAAAGCGGCTTTTCAAAAATCACCAAAGGACAAAATATTCTTAGAATAGTTCAGGGATTAACCCCTTGTATTTTTGGCGTATGTTCAATAAACACCCAAAATATATATATATATATATATATATATATATATATATATATATATATATATATATATATATATATATATATATATTATTTGACAGTTGATTTTGAAACCTGTTTATGTTTCGATTGATAGATCCATAGGTTTTTGATTCTTTAGCTGAATAACTTATTTTTTTAAGACGTATTGCCTGTGGCGATATATTTTCCCATTATGTTCTTATAAAAATAGAAATATAAATATAATATTAAAACCACATATAATAAAATAGACTTCAAATGTCTACTGAAAAGCATTTTTTTATGGAAGATGCCAAAATAAAAAAATCAACTTTTCAATATGTGCCAACTATACAACCAAATTTAAAAAAAAATCTGTAGGTACATCGAGGAAATATGTATTGATCGTTATTCAAAATATAATTTATAATAAAAGATAGATTGTCGAGAATTCTCGGATAATTCGATATCACACCTTTTTCTAATCAGGCTCAACGCATAAATTCGTAAAATATACGATTAACGACCGTATGAGTAGTTTTTACGCTGTATTCTTGATGCTAGTTCAGTTCTTTTTAATTCGGCGTCATCTCAAAAGAGTAATTTTTTTGTATTTTTGTTTTTATTATCCAAAATTAAGTAAGTGCCTGACGTCATGCTCATAAAAGTATAGTTATTGTTCAACACAAAACTTAATATTTCCAGAAAAGAACAGCGTACCGGCTACCGGTCTATCTAAATGTTACATTTTTAACACTTTGATAGAAAATGGTGCTTGTAAATCAAATCCAATCAAATCCGAATTCGATTTCTGATTTCATGTGATAATTTTGTTCGGTAAGTAGGTATATGTTCCTTGTAACGCGGTTGCTCAGCTCGCCAAGTCTGCCCAATACACTTTTTGTTACTATCAACGGGTGATAAGCTTCAAACATTCAGTAATCCATATCAAGGCGAGATGTTTCCTCACCTGTCCTATTAGATATCCTACATCTGCGTTCACCCTTTTTCTAGAATTCAAATATTTGAGGTGCCAATCATCAATATTTCCAAGTTTCCTCGAAACCACAACCAATTAACCTAATGTCCATGTCAAGTTAGAGATAATCATATGATTATTATATTATACCCCTATTAAAAACTGAAAGGGGATATTTGTGGAAACACCTGCTCTAGCAAACAAGTCTTTTATCAATATTTTGAATACCTCAAGATTATTTGTTTTGGGAGCATACATAAACGGATTCTTATCTAATAGAGCCCAAACAAAATATAGTGTAGTGGCACGTGTCATCTCACGTATTCCAAATAACAAAAAAAAACATGCGAGAGTGAATATAGTATATTAAAGTATAAGTGGATAAAAAGGGCTTTAAAACACGCGCGATTTTTCGAGCACGACGGCGCAGCCGGAGTGCTCGAAATAGAGCAAGTGTTTTTAAGACCAGTTATCCACGAATACTTTACGTTATTTTTTTTTATTGGTGCACTTTGAAATCATATATACTGGTATTATTACTACAAAAAATAGAAATAAGAACTAATAATGCAAGAAGGTTGAATTCGTGATCTGACATCAGTATACCTTTCGTTGTCATGGAAATGAGAAAAACATTCATTTGCAATTTGTTACCAAAGATCAATATTTGTTGTCACCAGAGCTCAAAAATGAATGATTCTAATATCGATTTTTTGAATAGTGGGGCAGAATCGCGGTTAATACCGCGAAAATCCAGTGATATATATAAAAAAGAATATGAAAAGTTCATCAAATGGATGGAGGAGCACATATAAATGAACGAATTGTGAGTAATATTTTATTTGACAAGGTGCTCCTGTCAGATCAATTATCAAAAATTTGTAATTTAGACTTCACGTTTCTCGATTTGTTGATGTTGTCATGGTTACCTTTAAAAAACGCGCGTTTTTTAAAGTTCGATTTAAACACGCTGAGGCGTGCTTTAAATGGGTAAAAAGGGGCACCAATAAAAAAAAGAATATTTTAGAACTTTTGAAATCTCTTTAATGATTTATGACCTATTTTTGAGATAAGGATACTTATGAATAGTAATATTTCAATATTTTTGGTAATGAATACAAAAAAACTGACGTTCAGAAAATATAGAAATCAGAAAAATCAGGGGTTGGCTCCCCAGACAAATTGTGTAAAGGCGACACAATCTATTTGATTATCAACGAATTGAATTCTTAACATTTGCTACCATACTATAGAGAAGCAGTATTCTCGAATGGAAAGGCGGTAGCTCCTTTCTTCGAATTTATTACATTGACATAAAAGCCGAAAGTTCCTATCAAAGCAAGAGATTATCGTTGTTGTTTATAAAGATGAGTATCACAAACTAATGAACATAAACTTTATGTTTTGAGAATGAAGATCGGTACCTTTATTTATATATACTTACATACATATTTTTGAGGTAAATTCAGTTTTTTTTGAGTGGTGGTAAACATGAATCATATTAAGTCGTAGTTCTCACGTTTTTCAATGTTCAAAATAAAAAAAAATTGACTTCATATTAAGTAAATATATTGTTCTTTTTCAAAATTTTAAATAAATAATAATCATGTTTTATGATGAAATTTACATTTCTCATGATTTTCAAAATTATTTAGGTAATTAGGTTTTGATTGCAAATTTAAAAAATAAATTGGTTTGCAATATATTTTTTTTTCAAATTCAAAATAAAGAATAAATATGATCAAGTTGACTTCTCGCGCTTTGATACCCAACAAATGATCGTATTTAATTCCAACAATAATGTTTCTGAATAGAAATTAATGTTATAATTTCAATACACATTCATTTACATTAATCGAAAATAAATTTCGATAGTGATGAGTTTTCGCTGATGCTATAATTCTGATTAAATTCGATATTTCCATCAAATGGAAGCATTATTATCAATAAAATATCACAATGAACTATCTATTTGACCTGCAGCATGAGTTGTAAATTAAATCCAAATAAACTAAGAGTATATTCAATTTGTGAACATATGATGGAAATATGGTGGATTAAAAACTTTCATGAAAATGGAATCATTCGAATATTATAGAAATTAACAGCTTTTCCCACATCACATAAATTACTCGTCAAAAATGTATTCAGTACGGTGACGGAAACTTAAAATACGCTACAATTTTTTTGGTAGCAGTAGGGAATGAGAAAAATATGTTTGATCATAATATAGAGCAACATTTTTCTAGACAGATGAAATGGATAAAAAAAACAAATAAAGGGAACGATTTACCTATTTAGGTCACAATTGAAATATATCTACTAGGGTTTCAAAGAATGCAAAATAGATTTTTCCGATTTTGCATATTTATTTATTCAAAAACATCAACGATGTTTCGCTGAATAGATCGATATCGATAATAATTTATTCAAACTTTTTGGTGGTCCTTCTCCATTACTTCTTCAGATAGTAATTGGATGAAGCAATAACTGTGTTTTCTTTTTCAAAGAATTATTGTTTCAAATTAACTTTTTTTTAAATTTATTCTAATATAAAAAAGATTTATTTTCAGGGATGTATTTGAATATATGAAAATATATCATACTAATGAGTTTTGAGATTTGCAAAAACTGAACAATCAACTATAAATTTATCAGTATGGCCAACTGTATCGGGAAAATGGTTACTGTGATAGAGGTTAATGCAAAAGTTGCAGAATCTTGGGATTTTAGGGAGATAAGTGATGGGAAATATCTCGGAAAATATATAGCAACACAATAAGAACTAATTACTCATAACGCTTATAAAAGAACCAACTATGTGAAATCAACAGAAGATTGGCCGGATTGCTTTGGCAGCTGAAGCAACAAAGTGGGGAATAAGAAAAAAATCCACATTCGCACACATTGTTTTTATGGAGTGAGCTGTCGGATTGGTTTTTGAGGAAAAATACTGGAAATGTTTTTCGACAGTCCAAATTATACTTGAGGTTTTTCGTGTGCCAATTTTTGGCTAAGCATGAGAATATTACACTTATTGGGAGTAAATAATCCCAATCTTATTGATGATGAAAATCTTCTAATTATTTTTGTTTCGTTTGCGATAGGAGCCATGTAGCGGACTTTTGTGGTGATCCCATTGGGCTCCTGTTTGACAACACTTTGGTATACATTGAGTTTAAGAATGGACAAAAAGTACGGTCAACCCTTTTATTACACGCCTTTATTGGCTCCACTCGAGAGTTCTTGCATCTCACTTTTCATCACCATTTACCTTCGATCAAGTAACATCGAATATAATAAATCAGTCCGGACAAAGTACTCGTTTGAAAGAACATCTTAGCAAGAATAACAACGAGCTGTTTACGCACATGTAGCTTTCCTGTGAAATGTTATTTCTAAATAGAATTTTGCACATTTTACATCGCATAAACATTGCGTAAATATTAAACTACACAATGAATAAACATAAATAAACACAATTTTCATCGGTAATTCACTCACCAAATGAACACGCGCCAACCATCAAAACATAACTTGGAACTGTTTGTTGTTCAGTCGGATATCAACTGCAGCGTTGCCGCTCCGACCATAAAGTATCGACTATGGGTACAGGAATTCCAAAATAACTACAAGCGGGTGTCTCGGCTGAGTTATCTTACGCGAGGTAGTCTTTAACACATGATTTATGACCCCCATAAACCTAGCAGAACCATTTGCGAATTTTGAATTTCCAATTATGCCATTATTTGTCGCCAATTAATCGCTAATTCATTACCACTTCGAAAAATGTATCGCTCTTCGGATTTAAAAAAAATTAATGGTTCTGCTAAGTTTATATGAAGCTAGCAGAACCACTTCCTATCTATCCACCTATGAAAAAACCGTCCATAATTTGTCGCTAATTTATTACTACAATAAGAAATTTGTCGCTCATCTTTTTTTGTGAAAAACAGTATTTTATCATAAAAATGCAATATCTACTAAAGGCTATCAAACGTATAGTTTATACCTATTAGTTCCATAACAAGCAAATAGGCTTGATACAGTAAACTTCCCTAATTTGTCGCTTATGTATCGCATATAAAGGGTCTTTCCGAAATTGGGGCGATAAATGAAATATGGAGTGTTGTCTGAGACTTAACGACACAAAAAATTTGAGAATTTTTTTATCTGAGCAATTTAAAATTTTCATAAATATTTGCGCGTCTCTGTCCGATAGCATTGTGTTAACATATGGTATTCCCTCAGTGTTGCCAGTTTATTTTCATTTCATAAATACTAGTTCTCATATTTGGCTTAAAATTAAAACGGAAGAAAGACACTGAATTAAATGAGGCCATTTCATTTCATAATGAAGCGTTATAAAAAGTTATTGATAATATGCGATAATAAATAATGTATGTTAACCATTTGCTCTATGAATGCATATCGGTGAGTATTCACTTAATCCTCTTCACTTTCTTACATTCGGTTTTGCCACAGGTCTTGTTACAGGTTCTAAGATGGAGTTATAGCATAACAGGATATAACTATGGATCGTATTACGTATGATGGCATAGTCGGTTTCCTGGTAGTATTTTTGTCACGAAAAAATCTCTATTGATTGGTGTAGAATTGTACATGTGTGTCTTGCCAGAGAACAGGCCTTCTTTGAACTACTTATATCACAATTTCCTTAGCACATGATGCCATGTTGGCGTAGTGATGGCGACATTAATTAAATATCGCTCACAAATCAAACAACGTTGAATTACGAGCGCGCACTTACTCGCTAAGCGATATATCGCTCATGTTTTGTGTTATAGTCCATCCAATATCAATTGCAGAAGATGTTTCTATAGGGAGCAAATAAAAACTCACTTCGCTAACACGAGCGTATATGTGAAGAAACGGAACGAAAAATAATCTGTACTACTTGTATACAGTCTCCGTCGGCACAAAGAGCCCGCTGGTCAACGTGGACTTGAGTGACTGCTGTCTGTTCTACAACCGATTCGTCTGGGCCAATCAAGTCGGACATCAATGCTGGCAGGTGTGTCTATACGATGGGAGGTCATAAATCACGCGTTATATTTGTGTTTTAATAGCTCTGATAGATTAAAAACCAGTAGCGTCTGTGGTCTTGGTGTGTGCTGATAGAAATACGTTTTAGGATAGTAAAATATCTAAATACAATTAGTTATCTCCGCCACTGCTGCTCACTGGATTTCACCGCAAGACTTTTTTATGCTTCTGCGATTGATATTGGGAAAATTATATAAGACTTAACGACACAAAAATTCAAAGAACATTTTTATTGGCGCAATCAAAAATTTTCATAACTAATATACTTATGCACTGGTTTGATTATTCAGCCCGCAGCGCGTCTCTGTCCGATAGCATTGATGGTATTCCCGCAGCGTTGCCAGCTTATTTTCATTTCATAAACACTAGTTATCATATTTGGCTTAAAATTAAAACGGAAGAAAGACACTGAATTAAATGGGGCCATTTCATTTCATAATGAAGTGTTATAAAAAGTTATTGATAATATGCGATAATAAATAATGTATGTTAACCATTTGCTCTATGAATGCATATCGTTGAGTATTCACTTAATCCTCTTCACTTTCTTACATTCGGTTTTGCCACAGGTCTTGTTACAGGTTCTTAGACGGAGTTATAGCATAATATAACTATGATGGCATAGTCGGTTTCCTGGTAGTATTTTTGTCACGAAAAAATCTCTATTGATTGGTGTAGAATTGTACATGTGTGTCTTGCCAGAGAACAGGCCTTCTTTGAACTACTGATATCACAATTTCCTTAGCACATGATGCCATGTTGGCGTAGTGATGGCGACATTAATTAAATATCGCTCACAAATCAAACAACGTTGAATTACGAGCGCGCACTTACTCGCTAAGCGATATATCGCTCATGTTTTGTGTTAGTATGGCCGCTTCAATTTGTTTTAACTTGTTTGAATTAATTTTCCGTCGCTCTGTCGTCCACGATTTTTCGTGGTTCTGCCAGCTTCATATAAACCTAGCAGAACCATGGATTAAAAAAAACAATGGGCGACAAATTAATAATTGTGGTAATAAATTAGCGATAAATAAGCTACAAATTATGGCATAATTGCAAATTCGCAAATGGTTCTGCTAGGTTTATGGGGGTTGATTTATGACTATTTTATGTGGAACTCACGAAAATCTATTTTTCAATGTTAAAAGGAAATATATTTCAGCCACAACGCTAACGACCTCAGGTTGAGTTATGCTCCAGAAAAATCAATCAAATGATTATATAACACTGAAGACGAAAGTGATGGTAAGTAGCCGAGCGCAACCCTCTTTTCAGAAATGCACTACTCAAAAATGTATTTCAGGTTATTGTGTAATCAAATGGAATATCTCGTTAAGACAAAACGAGCTAACAATTAAGCCTAAACAACTCGTATATCCGATTGATGTAATTATTGAAGCCAGCGCGTTCGCCTCGTCTTCCTTAATGAATGCAATCTTTCCGATTAACACAACAATGATGATTCACCCAACCCATTGTTTGCGTTCACAAACGAAAACCAATTTTATATACAAGAGTACTTCTTCGATTCGAATGTTCAAAGACGTTCTCCATGAAAATTAACGATATTATTTCGGTTTCCGCTTCAGTGGATACACAAGAACCAACCACTTGAGGGCAACTAGACATCTGCAGAAACAATAATAATCAACGGCAGACGGGGATTATCTTACTGGGCATCTGAGCGGAGTTACATCATCGATGTAATAATATTACTCGATATTCTTCGTAACAATGGAGCCACTTGGCCTTATACTTTCTTCTTCGAAATTCCTAGGGAAATATAAATAACAAGAACAAGATCGTCAAAGGCAAATAAACGTTCCATGTGATATACGAGACGTGGTTTATTTCAGAAAACATTGAGTCATTTTAATATTAGGAATTATATTTGTATTTTTCAAGTCTTCATTTTCAAAAAGCGAATTATAATAATTGGTCAATATACAACTATTATTAGCGCAAATGAGTAACTCTTTTTACTCACTCTCATAATTCTTAAATTATCACGGTGTCAAAAGATGCGGTATTGTATGAATAATTAAAATACTATTGGTGGAATATCATTTCTTTGTATTTTTTTTGGGAAACTATAGTTGCTATAGGAACTAACGTTAAAAATAAAAAAATCTCCCCCTCACTGAAAATTCGTATAAAATCCAGTGAAGATGAATCTGAAATTACATGAATCTGCTAATGATGCGTGGAAGTTTCTTATGCCGGGAAAGTCCGAAAGCAGATATCAGTTCATATATTCTAAATTCAAAGAGTGGTATCATGATACTAACGAAGTGGTACTTTTGGCATATATTTTCGAAAGATCGGTGAATTTATGGAGTGAATATTCAATGCTTCATGCTTCATGCTTTCAGAAGAAAAACTGATAAAACCATATTAAACCAAAAAAATAAAACATATTCAGCGGTGCATAATCGATATTTTTTCAAATAATACATTAAATTATTGACGAAGGTATTTCACTTGCGAATCGATTATTGGGAAGTTTTTTTGCTGTTGAAAAAAATCGCAAAATATAAAGGTATATTAGCATTAACGTAAAATCCAAAAAAACCTCTTCTTTGTGGTGGTAAAAGTCTCGCATGCACAGCCTCTTATAATAATTTGATCATTTCTATTTTTCAACAACTCGTCTATGGGACGTAAAACTGTAAAAGTCGAAGATCACTCATAACTCAACCTTATGAGAATCAAGATGAGTTCAATTCTACTAATAACTAGGAGGTCGATATAGAAAAAAAAACTACTTAGAGTAGATGAAATGCATGCAATAAATAATGCATTTGGAATTATAAAACTGATTTTTTTCGTTGCTTCTATGAAATTTTAAATCATTTAAATGGTTAAAAAAATTATTGGTTAAAAAAATGATGGGAATAGTCGACCTAATGCTAAGCCGGCAGTATTAAAACACAAATGTAAATAATTTATGTGTAATCACATTTCATCAAAGTTAATGTAAATTTAACTCTTATTGAAAAGGTTCAAATTTCGTTTGATGCAACATTACTGACGAGTAGGCAAAACAATTGTTGCGAATTGTGCAAAATCTGCATACAATGTCGTCAAACGATGTGGGTGGAAATCTCGGTGGAACGCAGGAAGATGAAAAAAAATCAACATTCATCCTTTCTCTCGACTCGACGAATTTCAGCCCTCAATGGGGATTAATAAGATGAAAGCTACAAGAGGGAAAATACAATTTGATCAAGGGCGTATTGGAGGGTAGGTAACTGAGATTGGATAATTCGAATTTTATTTATTTATCAACGGCATCGCTGATTTTCTACAGAAAAAGTAGAGAATGAAAAAAAATATATGTTTTCATTTTGAATTTCTTGAATGAAGCATTATTGTTAACTGATCTAGTTGGCATGAAGTCTTCTGTATTTCTTGTTCTCTATAGATTCACACGAGTTCACATTTACAAATTTCTGGAGATTTTATATTGCAACTGCATTTTTTATGAATTTTCATGAGCGAATGTGTGTAGTAATTTTTCAGGCTGAATTCTGATCTGGAAGACCGAAAAAAGATAACGGAATATTTTGTAAAAGAGGGAAAACAGAGATTATTGTTGATTAGACATAAATCTCCATCAATTTTGTAATTTTTGGTTGATAAATCAGTTTTTTCGAATGTAACTGAATCTTAGACGACGAATTCGGTATACTATTCTTTGGAAAAAGTCAATAAATCATCAGAAGCAGATGGAATTCCTTCTTTTTTGTTGAAATCTCCTCTTTGCAAAACTTGAATCTAGCTTTTTTAAATCTCACAAATTTTCTATATAAGTAGGTTTTTTTCTCTTTTGGGATGTATTACTCTAGAAAAAGTCAATAAATTACCAGAAGGATATGGATTTTTTCTGTTGAAATCTCCACTTTTTTCTTGAAAACCTCGTTCTTTATAAAACTTGCATCTAGCTTTTTCCAATCCTTCGAATTTTATATGTAAGGTTTCTGTTTTTTTTATCAAAAGGAATTTCATCTTTTTGTTGAAATATCTTGAAAAGCCGTTCTTTAGAAAAAACTTATATCTAGATTTTTCCAAACCTTCGAATTTTCTATGTAAGGATTCTGCTTTTTTCAATCAAAAGAAATTTTATCTTTTTGTTGAAATCTCTTGAATCTTTCTTGAAAAGCCGTTCTTTAGAGAAAACTTGCATCTAGCTTTTTCAAAACTGTTGAATTGTTTTATAAATTTTCATTTTTTTATTTAAACATTTTTCTCGGGAAATTTGGATTGTTTCAATTAACAAAATACAATCCCCACTATACATGGTTTTTCAGAGACCTGCAATCATAATAACACGACAGTCTAGCTTCATCAGGCGAGTTCAACTAGGTGTTTTATTTCGTTAATTTTTTTTACTTTCTCCAAAATTTAATTTTTGTTTGAGTTTTCGTTTTTGTAAAAACCCATTTTAATCGAATTGTTTAAAGAAAAATGTTTTTTACAAAAAAATATGTTAAAGTTGAAAGCTAGGTTGACATCTGTCTGTGAGGACAATACTGGTATTTTTGACTTGAAACAGAAAAAAATCCTTATTAAGAAATCTTGATTTTAGATTTTAAAGAAGAAAGTTCTTACTTTAAGAATTAAGTAAGACCTCCAATTAAAAAATAACTCATACAAGATGCCAGATGAATCATCCAATCAAATGTGAAAGTGAAGATAATGAATAGGAATATTGCGATGAAGATTTCAATTTCACAATCCCAAAACGTACAGCCTTTGTACTCTGTCCTCTATTCTTCCGATCCCCAAATATAGCCGTAACAAAATACAGACCAGTGCTTTCCCAGGTCGGTAATAACCTATATGACACCTCTGTTAAAATATAATTGGGGATAAAATATAATCTCCATAAGGTCACCCCTCGTATCACCCCTGCCATTCGAATTTTTATCAGGTAATTGTAGATATATTCAATTGCAACATTGATCATGAACAGCAAGTTTTCATGAATGGTATTAGTTCAGACTATCTCGTATTAGGATCTGGTGTACCTCAAGGGTCGATCCTTGGGCCACTACTATTTTCTATATATGCTTCTCATCTCTTAAATAAAATTCAGGACTGCAAAGTTCATTTATATGCTGATGATACTCAGCTGTATTATAGCTTTAGGCAGGCTGATGTGGATAACGTTTGTGTCGTTATCAATAAAAATCTAGAGGAATTTATCAGTTATGCAACTGAACACTGCCTACTTATAAACACAACAAAATCTAAAATCATGCTGTTTGGCACTAAGCAAAACAGAAAACATTTATTGAATTTAGTAAATATTACTATTGGTAATGAAGAATTAGAGGTGGTAAGTGAAGCAAAAAATTTAGGAGTTATATTAGATTCTGAACTGAGATTTGAAAGGCATATAAATAGGTTGTTACAACGGGCGTATTGTAATATTAAAATGATATACGGCAATCGACACCTTTTTCCTATTCATGTTAAAAAATATCTCTGTGAAACACTTGTGCTATCATTATTCAATTACGCAGATGCTCTGTACGGACCTAATCTAACGCACCTATATAAAAATAAGATTCAGAAAGTTCAAAACTCATGCCTACGTATGATTTTTGGTATAAGAAGACGACAGCGAGTATCTCATAAATTGAAGGAGATTGGATGGTTACATATGGAGAATAGAAGAAAGGTTCATTTTATTACCTTATGCCATAAAATAATTATTGATAAGAAACCTTCCTATCTACACCGCAAAATTACGTATCGTTCAGATGTCCATAATGTAAATATTAGAAAAAGAGGTTTACTCACTATACCTCACTTCACGACTGAGCTTTTCAGACGTTCGTTTACATACCAAATTTACTCTCAATACAATGCCATTCCATCCGAGTTTAAGATTTATAATATTTCAAAATTCAAAAGAAGCCTCAAAAAATATATATTGGACAATCAAATTTAGCATAAACGTAAAATATCTACCTGCTCATTTCTTACTTAAAAAAGTAAACTCGTAAGTTTGTTTCTCGCCTTGTATATCATCTATTATAGATTGTCTCGCTTCGTTGATCTTCTCTTATGTCATCAACTATAAAATGTTTAATGCTTATTTATATATATAATTTGTATCTAATATTGTACCTACTATGATACACTCATATTTTCATTTTCATTGAATTTTTCATTTTTTTTTCTCTCTTGTTTTGCAAATAGTGATTAATTTATTTAATTCTATGTTTTATCAGCTACTAACTATGAATTACACGAGATTTGTTAGGGTTGAGTGGAAGAATATTTTTTGTTGTGCAGCAATGTACAACTGAAAATAAACTCCGCCTTTTATTTTCAAATGTATTTGAGTTTAAGGAAATTATTTGTTGTTGTGCTTTTATTGAAAATAATAAAGACGTTTATTATTATTATTATTATTATTATTATTATATATAAAATGACGGAAACAACCGAAATCGACTGGGGCATTGTGAGTGTATAGGGACATATAAACCTAACGGGCCTGTCAAACGGTCTTTGAATTATGTTGTAGGGATTTTAGCATGTGATTAATGATGGAAGTTTGATATCGAATTGAACTTCAGTCTAGTAACTAATATTCAGGCAGGAGTTTGGCTCGAAAGCGCTCATTTGATGAACTTCTAATCAAGGAATCGAGAGATTGAATGAACTTGGGTGTATAAAAAGCAGTGGCGTCACAACTGGAGGATACCTAATTGAAAGAATATTATCAAATATATGGATTGAAGCAATTTAAACTAACTCTATTTGTTTATATATCACATCTTCGGTTACATATACAATACTAATTAGTGAACTTTTCGAGAAACTTGGAGTGTGCGAAGACCCTAGAAAGAATACTATAAAAACAGCTCTTATGTTCCTCCTTTAAAATATCGACGAAAAATTATTTGGATCAGTAATAAATCGTTACTGTCCATTTTCTAAAGAGTTCCGTTTGATGAATTGGAAAATAGTGGAAAAGTAGTTGTTTCCAGTGGGATATTTCTCAATAACAGTATGTTTCATCTAATATGAGGCTATTTCGAAAAAAAAAAACGTTTTTCACATAGAATCGGGGGCAATTTTTCGACTGTATATTCAATAAAATCTCAATATCTACTTTTTTACGCGTTATTGTTGAAAACACTTTGACGGTCTTATAATTTTTTTAAAAAGGTCTGTCCTATGACAGGGAAGAAGTGCAGATAAATCGAATAATAATAAAAACTGAAATTGTTTTTATTACAGCCTTTTTTTTATATTGTAGTAGGGGGACTAAATGGGTATTTGCAAAAAAATATTTATATCATTGATGAAAAAAAGGTTATACATCATTGCTTTTTTATAAATATTGATTTTTGAAATAATTTTTATAATTGCGGTAATTTTTCGGTGAAAAGTTAAAATGTCCTCCTTCTTTTTTTTGCCTGACGAACGATTGTTTCGAGTCAAATAATTGAACTAAAACAGCATCAGCTGACACTTCGCTCTTTTTCATCTATTATCATTTAGTGTAACTGGAAAATTATGTATTACTTAATATCTTTGTAAACTTTTTATAATACCTACATTATTATTATAACATTTCAAAAATCCTAAATTACAATTACCTACCTCTATTGAAAATCAACTCATAATAACTAGGTATCTACTTAGGAAATTAATATTTATTTTATGAAAAAACAGTGGCGTATAATTTTTTTCGTTGAAAATATTTACGTATCAGCGCGTATATCACTTTTAGGAGTAGAACATTTTATTTTTCCTGAAAATTATGTATTTTTATGGCCAGTACTGAAATGTATGTAATGGTTTCAGACAGATTGAGGAAAAAAATTGTTTGTCCTATTTTCAATACCCTGTATTTCAAAATTAAAGAGGTTGAGGACCTATGTTGATATTTTCTATAAATACTATCTACGTCACCACTTTAAAATAAACTGGTATATCTTGGTTTTTCAACCGAAATGCGACGCGAAAATGCTTTATATAAATATCTCGGGTGATTTCAATGATGGACCAAATCGGTCGGGTAGTTTAAAAATGCTATTTATCAAGATTGACAAACTTTTTTTCACCAACATAAACCCTAACACACTTATTTTCGGCACAACTTCGCATAAAATATTGCCGGTTTTATCGAAAAAATTCTCGAAAAAATCCTCCTTCTTCAACAGTTACAAATAAACAAACATCACACATCTGACAGCTGAAATTTAGTTTCCCCTTCATTATATTTGCTATTGTTTTTGAGAACTCATGTTTCATTCGAAAAGTTGGCGGTGATTTATTTGTTATTGCCAACATGCAGAAAAGTGAAAGTTACTAAATTTCTTTTGTAAGTTGTGCGAAGTTTGTTTATTTGTAACTGTTTGAAAAGGAAAAAATTTTCAATAAAACCGGCAATATTTTTTGCGATGTTGTGCCGAAAATAAGTGATTAAGGGTTTATTGTTTATGCTGGTAACAAGAAGGAGGCATTTTGAGTGATTTTTGTGCGAGAAAACGGTGCTTGAAAAGTGGGTTATGAAAAGTAAAAACTCGGAAACGGTATGAGACCGCCGCATTGAATATTATAAAACTGCTAATCATGTACATCAGGTCAGAAAGTCATTCATTTGTCAGTGCTTAAGGGTAAAGGTCAAGAAATTGAGATTACTCAGTATCTTCATGAAATTTTCACAGGCGCTTCAGAAGACGATAAAGACAGTAAAGCAACTGAAAATTTAGCACGGAAAAAATAGTTTTAGGAGATATGGGCCCCCGAAGGTCCAAAAAGAGAGGTTATGGAATGCCACTTTTGGAAACTGCAATATTAAATTCAATTAATGTTCGATAAAGTCATGAAAAAACTCTGATTGGGTTTCATTTAATTTTTCATATGAAATGTCAAATATTGGTGGTTGCATTGTGCATTGATCATGGACATGCCATGTTGCCAATTATTCAAGTGAATTGGGCCAATCCGGATTTTTGCGAACTTTTCAGGAAATTATCTCAGGTGCTTCAAAACTCGATAAAAACACTTCAACAATCGAAATTCAAACGCGGAAAAATATTATTTGGAAATTATAGCCTTTTAAAATTAAATAAAAATTGGTTTCGCTTCCACGAAATTAAAATGTGTAGGCTTCGTAAAGTTAATTGGCTTGCACTCAACTTGGATAGCAATGTTAGCCAAGTTAGGTTAGGTTGTGTTCCTTCTTTTTACGTAACAAATTGATTGGAGCGAAACGTCGCTTTGTAAGGTTGATTAGCATGCTTTCAACATGGATAACAAGGTTAGTCAAGCTAGGTTAGGTTGGATTCCTTCTTTTTACGTAAGGAGCGGAGCGAAGCGTCGCCTTGTAAGGTTGATTACCTTACATTCAACTTGGATAGCAAGGTTAGCCGAGTTAGGTTAGGTTGTGTTCCTTCTTTTTACGTAAGAAAGTGATTGGTGGTGGTGAAAACGTCCAAGCCAAATGCGATTCTTGGTCCGGTTTACAATTACTCAAAACAAAATAATCTGAAGTGAATTATTTTGATAGGTTTGGTAACTTTGTAAATGCGACACTCCCAAGAAGCGTGATGATATATTATTTGCATTTTAAACTTGTATTGATAGATATATCCATCAGAACTATCAAATCGTCTTTTCATGTTGTAATAGTTAATATTTATATGCTCAATATGTATGTCGCATTTAATTTCAGTACTTTTTTTCCTTTTGGAGACATAGGCAACGTCGCATATCAATAAACTTCAAGGCCCAGGAGATTCGGATTAACATAACACAATCACCAACGTTTAATTTTTGACATTTCTTCTGTGAAATTATATGAAAAGTAATCGGAGTTTTTTCATCACTTTATCGAAAATTAAATGATTGTAATATTACTAAAACGTTAAATGAGTGTGCAGTTACTATTTTAGTGTAACAAGAAATTGTTTATAACAGTTTCCAAAAGTAATATCCCATAACCTCTCTTTATGGACCTTCGAGGGCCCGTATCTCCTAATATTATCTTTACCGCAATTTTCGATGGCCATACTGTTTTCATCATGTTTTGAAGCACCTGTGAAAATTTCGTGAAGATACTGGGTGATCTCATATTCTTGACCTATTCTAACTTAAGTTTTCATTGAACGTGTCATCCCATTTTGGTATTTCTCGAATTCATCTTGAATGCAAAGTTTATACATACTGAATTATCTACTCGATTATTATTTTTAAATTAATATAGAGATTCAACCACAAGTAAGTACATCCATCTGCGCTTTTGTTTTTTATTCAATACATGAGACGACTTTTGTATTTTCAGAAGTGTTTTAACTTTTTGAAATCTTCATGTAATTTTAGAGTTGATTCAAAACGAAATGAAATCAGTTGGGGATATACTTTTTTCTTTTGATTTGAGTTAGATTACATAGAAATATTAGATAGTTTTTTCGGGGATCTGAAATCTACAACTTCTGATCATAGAGTTTAAGGGGTAAATATAAAGTTACTCTACACATGCACTCTGATTATAGGGAAAAAACATTTCTTACGTGTTTTTGCCTCCTGAACACGAATGCGGCGGTCTCATACCGTTCCCGAGTTAGAGAACTTTTAAATTTTTTTTAACCTCATTTTCAAGCACCGTTTTCTCGCACAAAAATCACTCAAAATGCCTCCTTTTTTTCAACAGCATAAACAATACACCCTAAATCACTTATATTCGGCACAACTTTGCACAAAATATCGTCGTTTTTATCGAAAAAATCCTCCTTCTTACACAGTTCTAAATAAATAAATTTCCCACATTGACAGATGAAATTTAGTAACTTTGCCTTATTCTTCATGTTGGTAATAAATGAATCACCGCCCACAACAAATGCACACATAAATGAAGGGGAAACTATTGCTCACATTTGAATTCGAAAAGTTGGCGGTGATTCATTTATCACCAACATGAAAAATAAGGCAAAGTTACTAAATTCCATCTGTCAAAGTGTGAAATTTGTTTATTTGGAACTGTTAAATATGTCAGAAATTTTGTGCAAAGTTTTGCCGAAAATAAGTGATTTAGGGTGTATTGTTTATGCTGGTAAAAAGAAAGAGGCATTTTGAGTAATTTTTGTGCGAGAAAACGGTGCTTGAAAATGAAGTAAATATTTTTTTTAAGTTCTCTAACTCGCATTTTTCTTAGATATTCAGAGTGCATGTGTAGAGTAACTTTATATTTACCGTTTAAAGATTACCCAAAGATAGAAATGCTGTTTTTGTTTCAATGAAAACTGTATCCCATGATATATCAACTTAATTTATGATAATTTAAGAATCAATAAAAAAATTTGAAATCTACCTTTCCAACCGGCCACGCATTTGGTTTTTTTATTCGAAATCATGCAAGACTCTGAAGTATTAGCGGGTAATCATGTGTTCTGAATGTTTTAACTGATAAAAAAGAAGAAAGAAAAATCACTTCTTGATCTTGTAACGGTTGTAACTATATCCGCACATAAGTAGGTAATTGAGACATGTTTTGATTCGTGCTGCGTACCTACTTAATTATCACCAAACGGGTTTTGTTGGTGGAGGTAAATTTGCGGATAGGTAATTGTCGAAAACAATAGTGACCTTTGATGAACCGTATCACAGAATTCAATGAAAACGAATTCTGACTGTACATACGTATCCGGCACTTCGGACCGTGTATAATATTTGGTCTTATTCTGAAAAAAATCTTCCTACACAAATCAAAGAACCATGTACAATTATAAATTTAAAATACTCGAACCATCATCACCTACAAAATAATTGTTGAAAATATTCCCCATCAATCTTGAAACCAGAGTGGGTACCAAAAACATCGACTAATAAACTGTTGCTTTGTTCCACATCACAAATCATCCATAATTATAGGCCAGGAATAGTGATCAAGTCTCAAGAGGGAGCCTCAAAGATAATTAATAAATCCCCACTAATGATCTAATGGCACGTTAATAATCGACGTTCAATAATTAATCGACAGAAATTACGATTACTACAATCAATCTAGAAATCAAGACCAGCCACAGCAAACCCATAATAAAATCTACCAACTCTCGCTTTCATGAAATGTTTCAAACACATAAAACAATCAGACCAAAAAACTTCCGCAAAAACACGTTGCAAAAACTGCATTAAAAACAAATGACCCAGATTGAATTTCGACATATAGTCAGACCCACGCACTAATTAAATATTCCAGAGCATAACTTTATCAAAACATTACATGGAATGCGTATCTCAAGATTTGTGGAACTGAGAGTTCATAATCATCATGTTTGTCATCTGCGACTGATTAGAAAATGAATTCCGGAAATTCATATTTTCACGTATTCAGGAAGCAGTTGTTTTCTTTTGTAGGTATATCAAAAAAATACAATTTCAACTCACAATTTTTTCATGTGCCTTCTTCTAGCAATCAAAGTATACGATTCTCTCTGCCCCGAAGAAAAATACTTCATTTTGAGACCCATCGTAGGAAACTACCACACTAATATCACAATTCAATATTGCACAAGAAGTCGTCACCGATTCTCAAATATTGCACTACATACAACTAAAGTTATGCTAATGCCGTCACAAGCACTGTCAAAGAACAGGTTAATCTGGACACTTGTGCAGAAAAGTCAATTCATTCGTTTGAAAGGGGTCGCGAAATTTTCTCACCACCGAAAATAGCGGTCCGTTCCCATCATTAAAATCTATAACCTGTTGGGTTACATGTTTTTTCGCAAGTGCACTTTATCTAACGGTCCTTCAAAACATCGCACGTGCTTTCGAGGCCCAAAGACTCGCAGCTACAGACCCACTCTATACAGCGGTGAAAACGACACTGATTCGATGAAACGAAACAGTCGAGAATCGAGAGATGTGCGTAGCGTTCGAGCATTTCGGATGAATGCAAAGGGGACTGGGCTGCCCCCTCCACGACGAATTTTCGGACGATGCGTTTCTGTTTGGAACTGTAGAAAATATTAAATGCCTCTTGCTTTTCGATTTTGATATCAGTTCTCAGTTCATTTCGGCACGTGGATGGATATCTTAGCTCGGGGCTGTGGTAAAGGAAGATTTGAATAACCGAACTCTGGAAGTTTTCCCATATGTTTTGTTGGAAGGAATTACTAAGAATTGTGATTCTTTATTCCATTATATCAGGGTTTGTGAACATAATAATGGGAAATAAATATAATCAAAAAATTAAAATAGAAAATGCCTTCAAAAGTGTTGTACCAAAATATACAACTAGGTCATATGTTGAGTAGGTGGGTAATATGCTTTTGTAATAACACAATTAGCAAAAGGTACATATACAGTGTCCGCCAAAAAGTATGTACCATATGGGAAAAAAGTTTATTATTGGAGTATTGGAAAAAATATTCTGGGGAAAAGTTTGTGCATGTCCGATTACCTAAAAATCGATTTTGACACATGTCACGTGATCGCTAGTATGGCGGCAAATTGAAAAGGCGAAAAGTGGGGTAAGATAGCAAGATATAAAAAAAAGTTTTTTGAAAAAGTTACTTAAAATTCCATTTTATGCATATACACGAAGTTTCAAAAGACAATTCGAAAAATTTTTTTTTATATTTTCCCATCTATTTAAAAATATCAATTTTTTTTTCTTATGAATAGCTTGACTATACTGAAACATTTGCATGACAATGATAATGACAGAACTTTCTCATTTTCTCCTCACCAGAGGGCACTATATTTAAAAAATAGGAGTTTGTCAGAACCCTTGCTGTTACATCGGTTCGTATCTAAGAGTTATATCAGAATTTCACGACAATTGTGATGACATGACACTCCAAAATCATGGTGTTTTCCAGATTATAATCAAGTTCCGATGATAATCGTGGATGAGCGTTTCACTTCGCACATAAACATGTAAATTATAAGTCTCTTAAATTTGACTCACTATTTCATTCTGAATATTTTCACAATTTTTTTGGCAAATATAAACATCGAAAATAAACCATACTGAAATGAAATCAGGTTCATTCAGTGATCTACATCGGTGTCCGTGAACATATTCCTCAATTATGTCACAGCAAGGGTTCTACAAAATCCTATTTTTTAAATATAGTGCCCTCTGGTGAGGAGAAAATGAGAAAGTTCTGTCATTATCATTGAAATGCAAATATTTCAGTATAGTCAAGCTATTCATAAGGAAAAAAACTATATTTTTAAATAGATGGAAAAATATTTAAAAAAATAGCTATTTCCAATTTCCAATTATCTCTTGTATTTATGTGCATGAAACTGAATTCTAAGTAACTTATTCAAATAACTTTTTTTGATATCTTGCCATCTTACCCCACTTTTCGCATTTTCATAGCATTTTTTTTTAATTTGCCGCCATACTAGCGATCACGTGACATGTGTCAAAATCGATTTAGGTAATCGGACATACACAATATTTTCTCCAATACTCCAATAATAGACTTTTTTCCCATATGGTACATACTTTTTGGCGGACACTGTAATAGGCGAGGATACGAGGAATTATTATCGCTTTAAATATGCTTTAAAATACATAACGCATATATAAAATGTACCCAGAAAACATTTTTGAGTCAAATTTCCAGTACAGCAGTTTTCATTCGTTTTTGAAAATTAGCAAATAAGTTACTAATATTGGCGCTCTTTGTGACGTAAACAACCGAGCAGCCAATAGGCGTAATGGGGTAGATTGTGACATTAAACGGAAATGTTGCGAAGTTTTTTAAACTATAAATGTCACAACTAGAACACTATTCGCAATGTCAAGCGATGATGGCGGATTTGAAGGGTGTAAAAACAATCGATCTGTCATAAAACAATATAATGTCGATTTTACAATGCACATATACCTTGATATAATGAATCATTGTGGTTCATCAAAACGATTTCTGATAAGGAGAAAGCCAATCATTTATTCTTGTTATGGGATGGGGAAAAAGTATTGCCAAATTCCTGAAACTACCCGATGCTGAAATATATACTGGTCATTTTTTCCGCAGATCTTCTGCAACAATTCTTGTCGATGCTGGAGGAGACATAACTTCTTTAAGAAGACGGAAAACAACAGCAGTCGCAGCGGGATACATTGAAGAATCGATGAAAAACAAGTTTGACGTAGCGAACAGAACAAACAGAATTCAATCCCAAATAGAGAAAATTTACCATCAACTAGGGGAAGTCAAGAAAATTTAACTGTGGAAGTTGAAAGTAATAGAAGTCCACATACAACTATGAATCAAATGTAACATTTAACATTGTGAATAATAAATAAACTAATGTTGGATAGTTAAATGTGATTTGAAGTATATAATCAATATTCACATTTCATGATAACTTTATCGTAGAAGGAGAAAATCGTAAGATTTTGTTACAATTTACTGAATATGAAACTTGTGAATAGTGTGATATCGCTGTAGTCGTAGAAAAAGTATGTTGTACAAGCATGGAATGTCCATTTCTCACTAGTATGAATCGCTGCAATATTCATACTCGTGAGTCGTGAGTACAATATTCTTGGTTTTATAATCACCCTTGTGTGAAATAGATCTACCATTTAGTTTTCTCAATATCTGTCCAATATTTGATGTCAATCTAAGAAATTTGTCTTCAACTTTAATGCGATCCTTAGTTTTCGTGAAAAATAGTGAAAGAGTTTTCTTTTTTTTTGGCGATTTCGACGTTTAGGTTTTTGAATGTATTGATCAATTTTGGAGTTAATTATGTTGTTTTCTATGTGTGATGTGTGAGTGTTCCTAAATGCATAAATGAGGTTCGTTTTCATTTGATGTAGCGATCGCTGCAAACTGGTTTTTTGTGGCATACCAATAACACTTTCAGCGATCGCTACATGAATTTTTACTCATACCACCTGAATGAAATTAAAATATATACCGGGTGACAATGGGACCAGGGCCATGCCTATATCTCCTTCACTTATCAACTGATTTGGATGAAATTTTGTAGATAGATATGAAATACAATTTCGGATTGACAGACATATGATAACAAAATGGCCGACTACCGGTTTCGCCAGAATAGCCACCAACTTCGATTTTTGTTTGACGTTTTTCGGATTCTACGGCTCAAATTACATACGACAGTGTTGCCTAAATTTTTATTTTACAATTGAAAAAAAATAATTTCTCAATTTTTTTAGCCCAGGAGGCCTCGATTAGGTTAAAATCTATACTAATTCACATCAGTAACTCATAGTAATTTTTACAAAAAAATCGTTTTTTTCAAATGGTATCTACCGAGGGCCATCTTGCCATTCGATAGAGCATTTAATTACCAATTCAACGATATACATTATGTACCACTATCTTTTTGTTCAAAACTAAAAACGATCCATTATTGAATTTGTACAATATTTTATACGATGCCTACAAATTCCAATGAATTATCCGTTTAGGTTTGATAACATGAAAGGTAGCCGTAGAATTATGAAAAACAGTAGGTTTGTAAAAAGTTTTTTTGAAATGGAAAATAATAATCGTTATTCTCGAAACGAACAATTAATATATGATATTGATATACGGATAATGTCAGAAGAACGCTGTCAATGCTAGTATGCTATACGCTGTTCTTTATCCGTTAAGACGGCACCCATCGATGACTTATTTCAGGAAATAGGAAATTATGCCAAGGAAAGAACCAGCTGATCAAAACCACATCCACTTCATCGACAGTGAAGAAGCGGGAACTAATGTTTTAGCATATGTTAATTTTTCTCCATCTGCCTCAGTGCGAGAATTGGAAATTGAATGTGGGATCAGCAGGAAAAGTGCCAGAAAAGTATTGAAAAAATATAAATATCGCTCCTATAAATACAGTTTGCATCAGCATCTATATGAAAATGACCCAGAACGGAGACTAACTTATTGTAATTGGCTTTTGCGTCATCTGTTTACAGATGAGTTTAGGTTTACGAACAATGGTATGTTCAATAGGAATAATACAAGGTATTAGGCTCAAGAAAATCCTAGGTTACTGAGAGAAGGTAATTTTCAAGAATGATTTGGATTCAACGTCTGGGTAGGAATCATAGGGACAAGAATCATTGGACAAATTCTTTTAGACGGGCCTTTGACGGGCCAAAAATATCTTCAATTCTTAGAGAACGATATTCAAAATAATATCAACGATTTACATGAGAACATCAGGGAAAATATATTTCTTCAGAAGGATGGTGCAGGACCACATAATGCTAATATTGTTCGGTAATATCTTAGTGATACCTATGGGCAGAGATGGATTGGAACAAATGTCCAATCAGATGGCCAGCCAGATCGCCCGATTGAACCCACATTCATTTTTATTTATGGGGTCACATAAAATCCAAAGTATACTCGAGGAGACCGAATTCTTTGGAGGACTTGAGAGATAGAGTTAAGCGCGCATTTCAGGAAATTCCTGCTCACGAACTGATAAATGTGATGAGGTGTACAATAAATAGAACTAGTATATGTGTTAGAACGGGCAAAGGGCTAATACCTACTCTGAGAGATTTGGTTCGAATTGAAAAAAGACCACAAGCCGTCCTGATGATTGGGAAACCATGAAACAGCTGTAGGCGGATGGTGGCTTTTTTGGACTCGAAACAAATCTCTCTTTCTTTCGTTATTTGTTTTGCGTTACACTGACATCTGTTGGTGACCTATCAATGTTGCACGAAATTTCGTGTCATTGAATTCCACTTCATTAGGTCTAAGCTTCACCCCACAAATTATAGGTGTCACTTCTATAATTTTGTGCATTTCATATATGTATAATTCATTTATTGACCTTATATTGATATGTATATATATGTTGTTATGTTATGAAAGACCAGTAATTTATTTTAATTGTTTTTACATATATTTTGAGATTCTATTTCTTTTATGAAGCCTATGTATAATATTGATAGATAAAAATATACAAATACTATAATGCAATCATTTTCATACATTGTCAAGATGATTACAACCTATAATTGTTCAAAAGACAACAAAAAAGTCTAGATTTATAAAATCATCCTGAATAAAATGTGAACAACAAAATTATAAGCTTGAAACATACAGTATATGAAATTGTATCTAACTAAAAATAGCCAATGGGAGAACAACAAACTTCTTGATGACAATAGCCAATCAGGTAACAGTATGGTCAGATGTAAGATTTGAAATTGTGAGAAAATAAGAACGGTAAAGTGCCAGAGACAATTATCATTAAATATTGTACATAGTTTGTAAGAAAAGAAAAATATTTTAGTTTATAAGTTTTGACAAATAACCCCAAAGAGTGATAATGTGACGACAAAGTGCGCGAATTTGAAAATTCAAATGATATGGAAAAAGGAGAAATGGTATCCAGGTGATAGAAAACAAAGCCACTGAGGAAATTGAAAAACATTTTGAAAAGAACGCCACGTTCGTACTTTAGAAAAAGAAAAATTCAAGAACTTCATCAATATAAGGTAGTTTCTCTATTAAAACCCAACCAACTCAACTTCAAGAGAATTTCAATGAAAATAAATAGCAGCAGACAATAAATAATAGTTTGAAAAAACTAAAAAACACGCTTTTATAGAAAACCAGAGTAAAAAAATTAAAAATAAGAAAACATTTTATTTTATTTAAAAAAAGCGTGGGGTGCATGGTATCGCCTCGGTGTGTAATGTACTATATAATTATTGATACCATGCACCCCACGCTTTTTTTAAAATAAAATAATATTTTTTCTTATTTTTTATTTTTTTAGTCTGGTTTTCCATAAAAGCGTGTTTTTTAGTTTTTTCAAACTATTATTTATTTCCTACTTTTTAGTGTGGTTTATTTATAAAAACTATTATTTTTATAATTTTTTTGCAAATTTAAAAATGGAATAATCTTATCAAAGTGGGTAATTATAATCTCCGACCCCAAAAACCCCCACATACCAATTTTGAATAGAATCAGACCATAATCACAAAACTCGGCCGCCATTTCAATTTTTCAATTTTTACAAAAGGATCATAATATGCGACCCCAAAAACCCCCTCATACCAATTTTGAATGGAATCAGACCATAATCACAAAACTCGGCCGCCATCTTGAATTTTCCAATTTTTACAAAAGAATCATAATATTCGACCCCAATTACCCCACATACCAATTTTGAATAGAATCAGACCATAATCACAAAACTCGTCCACCATTTTGGAGCCGTCATTTCGAATTTTTCAATTTTGACAAAAGAATCATAATCTCCGACCACAAAAACCCTTGTATACCAATTTTGAAGCGAATCGGACCATAATCACAAAACTCGTACGCCATATTGGAGCCGCCCTTTCGTTTTTTCTAAACACAAAAATTTCTTAATGCATTGTCACCGGAATTATGTACATCTGCCAAATTTCAAATCATTCGGACGTTTGGAAGTGGGTCAAAATCGCGCCCAAAGGAGTCGGTTACAAACAAACAAACAAACAAACATACAAGTGAAGCTAATATATAAATCGTGTAAAAATTACCTTTTATGTACTCCACATACAAAGCTGATTTCTGGATTTGTATGGTTTCCTTTTTGGTATTGGAGAGCCTGAGAGCAGTAGATTGAAGGAGGATTCAATTGCTTGGTGTGTATTGTAACAGCGACAGTTTCAGCGTCAGGTATAAACTTTTCTAGTGCACATCACAAACTGAATAACCTCACAAATAACTCGTATCACATCAGAAAAACTCTTATTTCATTTTGATATTGAACTATTGAAGAATTTTCAACCTTCAAAGTAAAAGTGAGGTTGTGTATAATTTATTCATTACCGTTTCTCATGATTGTCTATGAAAATTTGTAAAATAATCATAGTATAAGTTATTTATCGTAGGCCAGGTGAATATAAGTTTTCCTGAATAAAGGAAATAATTGTTTTTCGATACTTTTTCGTTTATTTTCCACAATGATCTGCAATCGTACTTATAAACATTGAATAGATTGAATTTGACATCAAGCAGTGGCTCTATTGCCTGAACCGGCTATCTGAGACGAAAGGTGTACCAACTGAGTTTAGTCGTGGTAAGAAAAGGAATAACAATTGGCAGCAACGTGACGAAAAAACAGTGACTTTAGCTAGCAATTATTATTACATTGCTAAATATTATACAGGGCAAAAAGAATTATCAATCACACATATCATATCAATTTATCCCCCAAAGCAGGGCAAAATTAACAACAATTGTTTTTACAATTAACATTTCATAACAATATATACATATATATATATATATATATATATATATATATAAATATATATATATATATATATATATATATATATATAATTATCCTTCACTTGTGAGGAGAAATTGAAAATGAATCAGGTGATACTTACGTCAGCTGTTCATTTTTCGAATGATTGAATGTTCTTCAGTAGAATACCTACATGTTTTATAGTTTGAATTGTTCACAATGGTAATTTAATGAAAAAAGGATGTTGCTTAATGTATTTTCATTGTCGTAAATATTTCGCTGAATCCACAATGATATTCAAATCGTCTAGAAGTTCCTAACAATAGACGATTAAAAAAAACAATTCAAGATCTTGAAATGATTTGGATTCTGTAATTCAGTAACTAGTAGAGTAGTCATAAAACCATATTTTTATCGAAAAAGAAGAATGAACTGTGTGGTTTCAGAGATTATACGTTTGTTTCGTTTTGGACGTTCTGCTAAACATTTGCAAAATGTACGATTCAAGCTCTAGGCAAAGAATTGGAGTATAGGATTTATATCCAACGAAAGCATTCGTGATTTTCTACGAAAAAACAAAACAAAACATTATGTATATTCCCTGGATTCTACTATGTGATTATATCAACAAATATATCTAGTTTGGTTGTTTAAAACTCATAGATTTCCAATCTTTTTAAGTTATGATAAATAATTCATAATGGAATGAAATATTTTTAAACTTCGATATCCTGGTCCAATGCCTTGGTGTTGATTCATATTTCCTTATAATCGTTATTATTTTTCCCCGTCCTATGTAGAAGTTGTATTTCCATTCACTCATATCTTCCAGTTTTTCCGAGATCTGCTTTTTTCTCAATGTCTTGTAGTGCTCCGTGCCTTTAATCAATTCAATCGATGCCTCTTTAATGTTCAACTTAATTTTTACTGTTATATTTCCCAATTATTGTTCCCACAGCATTTCTCCCAAATTCTTCATTAATTACTCTTGTCTCCCTATCCCATATTCAGAACGACCTATCATACCACAATTGGTTCACAAATATTTCTTTCAACGCAATGGAATAAATTAGCGGATTTTTAATTTGGCATGTAATACCAATATGTTCAAGAAATATAAAGATTTCTTTCTGAATCGTCAAGATTCTTCATTTTCGACATGGACCATCTAGTTTTGTTTTCACATAATCTTAAAATCAAGACAAGAACCTGAATCTCTACTGTCAACTATTAGTGCACCATCAATTCGTTGCACCACTTGATTGTCTATGTGAGAGAAATTTCTCGAAAAGTTATTACTTCCGTAATGAATTGTCTCCAAAGTCCTCTTCATAAATACTTTTCATTTTATCACCTCAAAAGGCGCAAGTTAAATGAGATTTCTTCGAGTTTTCGACGATGAAGAATAACGCGATCAAAGAAACTTGAAAAGAAAAAGTAATTAGGACGTACATATCATTAAAATATTTCAAAGAAATGTCTCCTTTTGAAATATTTTACCACTGATATCATCGTGACCAACAACAAGTTCAATGGTATGTAATTGTTTTCTGTGCGATGTTGAGGATTTTTTTTCATATTTCTATCAGCTTTCTGCTAAGAATTCTTTGAGTCTTTTTGGAAAGAATTATGGGTGAGATGAGATTTCGTATTCCTGTAGAGATAACTTCAATCGCTTGCTAGTGAAAATATTGGCAATTATGTCATCGACATAACAAATTCATCGAGCACTTTTTCAAATATAATATAACAGGACTTTATATTTTGCCGGATAAAAATGTTGGCAATATAATATACGAGAGCATTGTTGCCTAGCAATAGCACGGCACATCATAAAAATCCAGAGCGCTTGAGCGAGAGGGATTTTTTATGCAAATGTGGAGTGCTTTTGCTCTGGGGCAACAATGCTTCAGTATATTAGACAACCAAAATTTAGGCGTTAGAATATTAAGTCGAGTTATATTCGTCAAGACAAATGCTCGAAAAATACCAATTTTTTATTTCATAAAATTATTTGAGAACACAATGATTGAAAGTAGAGTGTTCATTATTGAGTCCATGCCTTGAATCGGCAAACGTTTCAGAAGTCAATGCCGTTATCGCAGCTCTTTTTTTTTACAAAAATAATAGAACCATGTACTTTGTTCAACGTAGATATGGATAAAGTAACGATGCCCTACTGTGACTACTAATTTTGATTAGTTTTCGTTCTTTGACTCCTATCTTGGCCATGTGGGAAATTATTGTTGAGCGACTAGAGTGATTTTCTCAATTTCAGTATCCAACCAATTTTTTTTGCCGACAATCCATCCATTTTCCAAAGGTATTTCTTCCTATCGGAGATTTCTCTTTCGCTAAAGCACCATGAATTTTTATTACAAGCTTTTATTTTTTAACTTCATCCCAAGCAGCATCATAGTGACGGAAATTAATACTGCAACTTCGACTCGCTGGTTATTACGTAATCACCACTCAATCCACCAATTTACAGTAAGAATAACTGAAATTTTATATTTGCATGGTTGTAGTTACGTAATTCCCATCTACGGTAGCCACTCGACAGTTCCATAACTGGTTAGTGTCAACTGAATGTCTGAAACATTATGGCCAAAGTTTTCAAACTTGAAAGTGCAAAATAACCGTTGCGGTAACCATCCTGTACCACTCAAATATCATTTAGAAGTCAAAATCACTTTCAATAGAGTATGATAGTTTCGGTGACGTTTAAGTAACTTCCATCAAACCTTTAATGTGGCAGGCACTTGATTGTGATATGTGGTGATGGTTGCCACGTTCTTGTTATCTCCATAAGTGATTGCTACAATTCGCATTCAATAAAAGTCACTACAAAGTTACAATTACCTTTTCAAAATTCACCATCATGTGACCGTGGATTGGTCTGCACGATGACGAAAGCTAACCTAACATTTCTCAAATCATTTTATTGTGGCTTACAAAAAATTCGTTTTACCTGTTACGTGAAACTTGAATGATATTTATTCAAAATGAAATGGGTTTTGCGTTTTCAATAGACAATTTTTCTTGATTTTGTATGAAAAGGCTACCTCAAATAGATCGGATCCCTGGCTTGTACGCATGCTTAATATTCATACCTTAATTCTTAATTCAGTTTGCATAAATGCCATCATTTTCATTACTTGTTGATTGATAATATAATTGTTACTTGATAATTGTTGATTGACGCTGCATAAATCCATCATCCTTGCTACATGTCCTTTTTTAACAATTAATCGACATGTACCCGCAATTTCGAGGTTATAACTCTGAAGTGGCAGGTTATAATAGCCGCGACGTTTTCGCCACTTCCATGGGTATAAGACCTATTGTAATTTTTAGGTTATAACTTTGAAGCGGTGAGTCATGGGCGCCACTTTCTACTGGTGGAGAAGTTAATAAGTTAGTTCCACTGGCCACTTTATGATGAGAGAAACTTTGGAGTGGTTTAATCCTAGTTTCTGCCACTTTGAAACTATATTTTCCAAAATCCGCCACATTTACAGGAATACGCTGGGTCGCCATTATAAGAGAAATGAACGAAACATTCCATAAAGATTTATTTGTCGTCAGTACTGCATCAAACGTAGTAATTCATTACGTTAGTATTGGTTTCAAGTAACCAAGATTGATAAAAAATGTTTGAGGTATTTGAATAAACACTTTTCTGGGCCAGTTATTTCCAAAATTATAAGGTTTTCCTTAAATAAAGGGTATTCAGGTAGCGCGTGCTCATAATCGAGCTACAATACTTATATTTCATAGTATAAACTTTCAATAGTTTTAATTTTATGCCGATCAGAAGTATCCAAATTCAATATACTTACTCTTATATTTTAGTCGATCGAGTGTTGGAAATGAATCAGGCAAAATGGAGACGTTTATGCCAGGAGACCACAACGGGGCTGGAATGTGGCTATCTGAGATCTAGAACCGTACGTAGATCGAAACGTAACGGCTACCAAAAAAGTGTTTCACATTTTGGTAGCCGCCGCGTTTTTCAGAATCGTGGTCGCTATGTTCCGTCCACTCAAAATGGTACTTGGGATCTGTTTAGTTCAAATCTTGCATGTAAATTTTGACCCACTTCCAGTTGTCCAACTAACGTAAAATTTGGCAGGTGTTCATAATTCTGTTTACAATGCATTATGAAATTTTTGCAGATGAATCACAAAATGGTGGCTCCAATATGGCGAACGAGTTTTGTGATTATGGTTCGATTCTATTCAAAATTGATATGTGGAGGTTTTTGGAGACAGAGTTCATGAATTTTTTATCAAGATGGCGGCTCGAATATGGCGATGAGTTTTGTGGTTATAGCTCGATTCCAAAAAAATTGGTATGTGTGGGTTTTTGGGATCGTAGATCATGATTTTGCCAAAATCCACGAATTCAAGATGGCGGCACCAAGATGACGACGAGTTTTGTGATTATAATCCGATTCCATTCAAAATTGGTATATGAGGGTTTTTGGGGTCGGACATCATGATATTCTTGTCAATATTTATGAATTCAAGATGGTGGCTCCGAAATGGCGACGTGTTTTGTTATTATGCGTATGCGTGTTTTTTTGGGGTCGTAGATTATAAATTTTTGCCACATGATGGATTTCATGAATGACTAAAAAGAATTGAATAAAAATGATTGAGCAAATTTTTAAGACAAGCTTTTATACAAATGCAGTAAAAAGGAAAAAATCTTTAATTGTTTGACCTATGTTATTCTGTGAGTAGCAGGTTCAAAAGCTTGCCGCGAATATAAAATCGTTATTCTTTTATTTTTCCCTTTTTAGTGCATTTGTATAAAAGCGTGTCTTATTCTTTTTTTTATTTTTTAACTTATGCAGATATGTCGTGTTATTGCTGGGCAACAATGCTTTCAAATATTATATTGCCAACATTTTCATCCGGCAAAATATTAGGTATTGTCATATTATATATGACAATTCAACTCAACAGTGCAATTGTCAGTTTGACAGCGGCAAAAGTTAGCTGCAACTTTTACAGCGACAAATGCACTAGTGGTTTTTTCACTTATTCATTTGTTCATCAATTATCGCGGTGTTGGTTGCCAAAATAAATAAAGATTGCATTGATATGTTTCTAAATTTCTTATTCATTAAATTGTCCTGCCGGAAAACACTCGATGTTTGTATTGATATCGGGTAAATTTGTGTTGTTCAAATTCTAAACTGTTTCCGTTAGCAATTTAACTCGAAAAACTGTCAACCTAAAAACGCTCCACCTTTGGTGTCGCGTTTTTAATAGTTGACAGTTTTTCTCGTCTAATTGCTATGCAACAGTTCCTCATTAAACAACCCAAATTTACCCGATAAAATACAAACCTCTCGCGAAAAATGCACTAGTGCATATTTCTTCACGAAAAATACTCAGTGCTTTTTACATTCAGACGTTCTTTCATCGATAGAAAAACGACGTGATTTATAAAAAAAACTATTTTCATGGCAGTGTATTTGTATATTGAAATAAACTTGAAGGTTAGGGGAACACTGAACTATGATACATAGCTCGTTATTATTACCTACGACATAATAAGAATAGAATAACCCTGCAACGCGAACGCAATACAGATTTGAACAAGTTATTCGAAAATGTAAAGCAAGCCAAAAATCCCTTCTGTTATCTCTTATATTCCACCAAATTAGCTCACACCAATAAAGTATGATACATAAACGCGAATGACTGTTATCTCCACAATTGCCATTTGTACTGGAGATGACGATATTTCATTCGTGCTAACCCCTGCTTATGACCGTGTCGAGGCAATGTGTGTATTTCCAAAGATAAGAAAAAACAGTACGATTCGGGGAAATGCCGAGATGCTGTAATTCACTTCCATGAGTATCCCATCATGAAGCCATTTCCGATAGAAAGCATAGACGGCATAATTCTCTGGGGGAAAATTGTTTGTCCTTCGTCGGGTGATATTTATCAGTTTCTGTTGTGACTCATTAGTTCTATGGCGGTAATAAAATTGATTGATTTCATCAATAGCCAAACAGTGAAGGATGGCGCGTTCTCACGATGAGTGGAAAA
Organism: Gonioctena quinquepunctata; assembly: GCA_018342105.1. Lineage (NCBI taxonomy): Eukaryota > Metazoa > Arthropoda > Insecta > Coleoptera > Chrysomelidae > Gonioctena > Gonioctena quinquepunctata. The sequence continues at coordinate 55,354 of JAFIRS010002788.1, read as the reverse complement.
ATAACAATGTTTTATTTGTCGATGGATTTTTTGAGTTGATAAATTCCATATCCAAAAAAGTGGACAAATATTCTAGAAAATCTATACAAGTGAGGAGGCGCGCAAATAGATTAGTTTTCCGAGACTATCAAGTGACTACATATATGGAAGAGGCAACCAATCAAATCGGTTATATAGTGACAAATATAGTTGCTGTTTCAATTGATTCATTCAGACTAGCTTTGCGCTAAATGAACACTATCTCTACATACATGTTTTCCCTCGAACAAAAAATATCAAAGACAGAATTTTTCAAAAAATACATAAACTGTTGGTACCGCGAGGTTGAAGGATTCTTCAATGTCGGAAAAAAGAAATACAATACTTTGTTGACTTATTGAATTCTATACCCAGAGAAGAAAATAAATGTCTACCATTTTTTGATGTGATTATTCCCAGAAATGAGGACAAATTAGTGTTTGAGATTCTTCGAAAACCTATAGCTACTGACTCTATTATCCGATTCTCATCCAACCATCCTTACAACCAAAAATAATCCGCCTTCCACTCTTTGTTCAATAGGTTCTTCAACATTCCTCTAAACGCAACTAACTTAAAAAAAACCGGTTATTATAAATCGCATAGCTAAACAAATCAGAACATCTAAACAACAAACTTTACCAGAAACACATGAAAAAAAAACTTGTTATGAAAATCAAACCCAATACTAGCTAAAGATATTTGAGATACTATGACACAATAACAAACAAGACGCAAATCTTTTAAAAAATCAGTCAGAAAATACCAAATTTCCTTAAAAGCATCAACAACTTACCAAAACATCTAGTAAATACAAAAGACAAGATACCACACAAATCCAGAGATACACACGGAGTATACCGACTCACTTGTTCCCACCCTCAATCTGATGATTGTTACGTTGGACAAAGTGGAATAAAAAGTGAAACTAGTGTCAATGAACATTTAAAACAAATTCAGAAACATAAAAACAGTCACATTGCCAACACTTCCTCTCCATTTTCCAATCATATTCTCGACTCAAAACATGATTTCGACCCACATACAAATACAGAGGTTTACACCTTGACCTTCTTGAAGCCTTAAAGATTAATACAGCTATCAAATCACCCAATTGTACTGCGTTAATAAACAAACACATTTTGACAGTTCAACTTTTTTCAATTCTTTCCTCAACCCATAATACTAACACATACAAACTCTCACACATACACATTACTCCACCTCGATCATGGCTCTCATTGATAACAATCTATTTTGCCTCAACTTGACTTTGATCAACTTTAAATACATTCATTTATCAAAACTAATCACTATGCCAACTGTTTTCACCTTTTTCGATTTATATGATATTTGATGACCATTACCTTTTTTAACAAAAGGAGATGTCCTTCTATACACAATTCCAAGAAATTAATCTAGTCGAACATTTGTTTTAATAATCAGTAGACATTTAAACTTGTTTATGTATATCAGTGATTTTATGTTTTGTGGTAAGTTTTCTATTAACTTTTACGTGACTAGTTAGATGCTGTGGTATCACACAATCAAAAAATGCACAAGTAACCCCTTCTTCACACTTACTCACTTCACACCTATAATGACATTTCGATAACTGAGTTATCATCATCAGTAGGTTAACTACACTAAATAAATATTGAATGAATGTGGTTTTTTGTGGGGGAAGAACGTTTCTTGACATGTTTTTTGTGTAACCTTCCACAGTGTGAAAATGAAAATATAATCAGGAAAATCTATCTAAGTGTAGAAAGGGCAAACTAATTAGTTCACCCCGATAAGTTACTGCGTTCACCAAATTACTTTTTCTATTGAAAAATGATTCAATTTGTCAGTAACTTATCGTTTCCTAAATATGCATATATAAAAATAGTAAACATTCAAAAAATACTTCTCTATATAGTTTTTGATTGACGTTTCGGGGACTATATCTTCCCCCGTTCTCAAAATCTTCTAAATCTCCTTTAATTGTTTGAATAATTTGGATTTTTCTGCCAGAGTCTTTTTCGCTTTTCCAAATGACGGATATTGCTCATTTGATATATGGGGTGTTGTTCAGATCAGTTTATTAGCATTCTACCATTTCTCACTTCCTCTCTGAGTAGAGGTAACCATATATGGTCCATTTCAACAGAATTTGATGAAAAGCAGTTGTTATTGGAAAGAAGAATACAGGCCGTTTCTTTCAATTTTCCCCTATCTTGATGTGGTTCTTTCATCAAGATTTTCGTCCTATTCCATTCAATCGTATGATCGCCATTGGGTGTGAGGATATGTTCTGCAATTTTTGATCCGGTTATTTGTCGATTTCTGATGTAACTCTGATGTTCACTTTGGCGCACTTCCAATGGTCTTAACGTTTCACCTATATAACTATCACCATGTTGTAAACACAGTTTTTGGTACTTTCTTCTGCGTATTTTGGTTTTGTTTGTGTTAGTATAGATCTTAGTGTGTTCGTTGTTCTAAATGATGTTCTGACATCATACCTATGTCCAATTCGTTTTATCTTCTCAGATAATCCGGGGACATAAGGTATTATGTTGGTTGTGAAATGTGTAGGTGGTGGGAGTACTCCTGTTGGTTGTGTTAATTGGTTGTTTGATGGATTTTTGTTTTCAATGTCAGTGTTTGTTTTTTCCACAAACTGATCCGGATATGCATTTTCCTTGAGAACAGATTTTATGAGGTTTATTTCTTCCTGTAGATTCTGGTTGGAATTGCAAACTGTTTGGGCTCGATTATAGAGACATTTAACTATGTCTTTTTCACACTGGCATGATGGTTTGGGTTGTAGTGTAGATATCGATTGGTATGCGTCTTTTTTCTGTGTACAGATGTTTCCATTCGGGATGATGATTTTTGGATCATGACATCTAAAAAGAGTAGTTGGTTGTTTTGTTCTGATTCTAACGTAAATTTGATCGTCGGTTCTTGACTGTTTATATGATTCACGAAAATGTTTAATTCTTCTTCAGTAGCAGTAACTCATCGGGGTGAACAAATTAGTTTGCCCTTTCTACACTTGTATAGATTTTCCTGATAATATTTTCATGTTCAGACTGTGGAAGAAATACACTAAATAAATTGTAAAATTTCTTATAATATATACCTTGTGTTTATATTCATTACTGTTCCTCAAGTCGCTAATGGCATCTTCATGGTTCTATGGGAATTAAAATGAACAAGGTAGATTACATCGGCCTATTATCATCATCAATTAAATTTTTATTATGGTTTTTGTGTGTTGTTGACCGATTTGATCATTTCAAATTATGAATAATAATTTTGTGACCAGATTTGGTAGGTAGCATGGGCCAAATGTTCACCCCTATGAACCTAGCAGAACCATTTACAAATTTTGAACTTCCAATTATTCTATAATTTGCAGCTAATTTACTATAATTGAACCATTTACAATAACAGAAGCATAAAAAACAAGTTTCGCAGTCTTCGAGCGGTATCCATTGAGCAGCATAGGCGGATATAACTAATTCTATTCAAATATTTAAATATTTTGAAAATACGTTAAAATAAAAAAATATGCCATAAGCGAGGAAGTATGTATTAATAGGCAATCGGATCATCATAAGTTCATTTTCCTATGGTCGAAAAAATAGGCATATTTTCCAACAAAACACAACAGAACTATAGACTACTTGAAAACCTTAAAATTACATTTTTGATCTCCTTTTGATATTCCGTTCGGCGACGGAGAATGTTTACGAGTAGTACACATTATTTTTCGTTCTGTTACTTCCCATATACGCTTGTGTGAGCAAAGTGAGTTTTTGATTTGCTCCTTATAGAAACAGCTTCTGCAACTGACAATGTTTGAACATACCACAATTATAAATTTGCCGCTCATCGTTGGTTCTGCTGGGTTTATATAAAGTAAAGTACTGCCGGAGTTTCCTCACCAAGACCAAACCTGACAACAAAAATGAAATCAGTATTACATTTAGGAAGTTCCATTTGAATGCAGAGATTCCTACATTGAAGAGACGAAGAGGCGGTTATCGGTAAGATTGGATGAGAACAAGAAATGGACTAAACGTGGAGAAACGTCAGAATCTGGAATTGCTGACCACGCCTGGACTGAGCACCATCGAATTCTATGGGACGACGCCAGTGTTCTACATAGAGAGGAGCATTGGTTCAAACGAAAGTTCAAAGAGACCGCCTACATCGAAGCCAATAACGCCTTTAGTCAACCAAGCGTTGAAACCAAGATCGTATGGAAACCACTAATTGCTATTTCTGACGGACTGCAGAGGCGGGAAACTTCACGCACCACAACACCGCACGAAATTACAAGCACCACTGCACATGGCGGAATTACACGCATCATTGCACCGACAGACATAAAAATTGGTAAGTAGCACCTTAACTCAGTATTCACCTGGAGACGATAGCAGATACAAGCCTTCGAAACGCCGTGAAAACCTTTTAAATCCATTAAGACGATGGACGTCCGGAACGAGAGTAATCGAGTTACCAGATCGTCTACAACCTTCAAATAAACACTCATATCTAATTAAAAAAAAACGAATAATCCATAATTTGTCGTCAATTTTTCGCTAATTTAATACCATAATAAGAAATTTGTCGCTCATCTTTACGTAATACGTAGTTATATCCTGTTATGATTTCTACTCACAACTATCATTGCTGAATTTGTTATAAGCATTTAAGTGCAAAAAATCGTGTTTTGTTTTTCGCTTGTAACATGAAAACTAATGGAGTAATCTCAATGCATTCAAGGGCCCCATTTTAATTCAGTGTCTTACTTCCGTTCTAATTTTAAGCCAAATATGATAACTAGTGTTTATGAAATGAAAATGAACTGGCAACACCGCAGGAATACCATATGTTAACACAATGCTATCGGACAGAGACGCGCTGCGGACTGAATAATCAAACCAGTGCATAAGTAAAATATTTTTGAAAATTTTAGATTGCTCCAATAAAAATCTTCTTTAAATTTTTTGTGTCGTTAAGTCTTATACAACTATCCGTATTTCATTTATGGCTCCAATTTCGGAAAGACCCTGTATGAAATATTAGCGAAAAATTAGGGAAATTTACTGTATCATGCCTATTTGCTTTTATGAAACTAATAGGTATAAACTATATGTTTGATAGCCTTCAGTAGATATTGATGTTTCTTATAAAATTTTCACACAAAAAGGTGAGCGACAAATTTCTTATTGTGGTAATAAATTAGCGACAAATTGGCGACAAATTATGCATTACTCATTTTTTTCATAATTAGATAGATAGGAAGTGGAAATTATGAAATTAGTTGTCAAAATGGTAGTTCAATTTTCTCCTTGTAACGAGTGTGGTGATCATGGATATCCTTCCTCGATATGAGCGGTTTTTTATTATTTTTTATATACATAATTACTGAATAAATATTTAGGCATGGTAGTGTCAATAAGCCCAGGCTAACAAAATGATTTTTACATGATGTTGATCTAGATAATTTCAATATACAACGTATAACTTTTTTTTTGGGCGCTAAAGAGTTGGCCCGAGTTGAGCTTGTCCCCACAATACAATACCATATGATAGGACCGACTGTACGAGTCCAAAGTATAGTAATTTGATCACTTCAATTGATACTGTATTATGTAAGTTTCTTATCACAAAACAATAAGAACTCATGTTAGTTTTTGGTCTAGATATATCCCTAAAAATAACATGCCGAGTTCTCTAGTGATTTTACGTCTGTTACAAGAAGTAATATCAATGTTAACCATCATTGATATTTTTTGTGTAGAATTGAACTGCTACAGATTTGTCGGTGTTCAGGCTTATCATAATTTCCGAACACCATTTTGATATGGTTTTGATTGATTTTTGCGACTTACCCTGTATTTCTTGATCTGATTTTCCGCTGATAATCAAGCATAAATAATCGGGGATCCACTTAATTGTAATAGTTTTGGAAGGTCTGTAATAAATATATTGAACAATGTGGGGGATAGCTATGCATGATCCCTGGGGGGTACCAGTATGTGTTTTTATAGGATCTGATCTCACACCATTGATCTCGACCTGTTGATTTCGGTCAGATAAGTATGAAAGTAACCATTCTAAACATGGACCTCTGACTCCAATTTGGTAAAGTTTATTTTCCAACAAGCCGTGATTAACTGTGTCAAATGCGCGTCTCATGTCGAAAAATAGTCCCATAATATGGTCTTTTTTATTCAGAGAATCTTGAATGTGTGTTAGCATCTCATCGAGAGCTGTCATCGTAGATCTCTTTGCTCTGAAACCGTGCTGAGAGTTATCAAGAATATTAAGTTTTTCGAAATAAGTATTGAGTCTTGTGTTATAACAATATTCGTATATTTTACCTATGTGGCATTGGACCGCAATTGGTCTGTAATTTTTCGCTTCATCCATATTCCCTTTATGTTTGAAAACCGGAACAACTTTTGAGTACTTCAGTTCTTCTGGGTATTTTCCCTCACAAAAACTTTTGTTGAACGTGTCCGGGTATATTATCTATTCCATAGGATTTTTTAAGCATATTTTATTGATAACACTAGATATTTCCGTAGGGTCTGTGGGATACAAGTGAAATGACTGAAGTTGGGATGTTATATTCTTCGTCTGACTTTCATTTTTGTGTTTGCTGTTTTTTGTAGTCTCGATAAAGAATCAATTAAAAAAGTTACTCATGTCCTTTTCATTTTTGATTGTCTCACCATTGCTGTTTTTTATTCCTGATATTTTACATTTGTTTCGTTTGTAACTATTTTCCTTTATTATGTCCCAGCACTCCCTGTTTACATTATTTGACTTCATTATTCTATCATTATTAAATGTTTTTTTGCGATTTTAACTTTATTTTCGTATGATTTTTTGAGATATTTGTATCTTGCTGTGTAATTATCGTCATTAAATATTTTTGATGTTTCAGCTGTTTCCCTGACAAGTTTTTACAGTTCTTTAATTTCTGGTGTAATCCAGCGGTTTTTGTCATTTTTTTCATTGGAGTGAGGCGGTTTAAGTGGGAAGTAAAATTCGAAAGAGTATGATTTTCTCATAAAATATTTTGAATAGTAACTGACTATCAGGCTCTGTATCAAATAAGTTGTTCCAGTCCACCAACATAAGATCTTGCCTAAAATTCTGAATGTTAGTCTAACTGAATATTCTTCTTGATTTTTTGTCAATTTCGGGCACTGTGTTGATATTCAAAGTTATTATTCGATAAGTGTGGACATATTTCTGTGTCCTGGACCTCTGTTGAGTAATTTTGTATATTTGTAAATATATTGTCAATACATGTATTGAATGGTATTACCGGTCCTACTTTTTGAGAGAAGATACATTACAATTACTCGACAGAGGGCGCTGGGGGGACATCAACTTGAAAATTTCGAAAGACATGGATGGCGATTTCCACACCATTGAAAAGGTAATTCAATTTTCCTTTAAACTATGATTGTTCTATGGAATCACAATTGCAGTCAACTTTTGGACGGTTCGACATAAAACAACGGGACCAAAACTATTTTGAATGATATCACCGATACTACTCTTTGATTCAGAAGACATTGTGATTGCTCGATAGATGGCGCGGGGATCACATCAACTTGAAATTTTTAAATTGCCTAGGAGGTCAAGTGGCACATCGTTGAAAATATATCTCAATTCTCTTCCCAACCGTCTACTTTATTTGAATTTTGTCAATTCTTTTTTTCACAATATGCATTTAAATTTTGTTATACTTGACATTTCAAATGCATATTGTGCGAAAACGTATTGACGAAATTGAAAAACAACTAGATTGTTGAAAAGAGAATTGAGTTATCTTTTTAACTTGACCCCTCATGCTATTTGAATTTTTTAAGTTGATGTGCCCCCCATCCCCGCGCCATCTATCGGGCAATCACAATGTCTTTCATTTCAAAAAGTAGTATCGGTGATATCATTCATTACTTTTTTTATTTCTTTGTTCTACGTCGAACGAACCGTTCAAAAGGTTAACAGGGGGAGAGGGACTATTAGAAGCCGCACTGTATACAAACGAACCACAACTGTAACTAGAAAATTAATAAAGGGTTTTTTGTTTCTTACTATCAAAGTTGTTTATCCAAGTATAAGCTAATACATTCAGTTGAGTAAGAATTGATTACATCACTAGTTATGTAACGGAACAATTATGAAAAATGTGACGATTGAAATCGTCAAAAAGTATTAGAAATTTGACGAGAGATTACATGAAAAAATATTCACGGAACATAAATGATTTTGCAAACATTACTGAAAAGCAGCAATAAATCGATTGGTTTCTTAATTCAAATGTAGGACATTAATTCCATGGAATATATTAAAATGTTCCCTATAAAACAATAATTGTAATAAAAATGATTTTCCCAAACAGAAAAGTAATATCCTGAATGTTTAGGCAACAAATTAGACTAGCAATAAAATTGAACAAATGGGCATATTGTCAGTTGAGTAATTCACAACGGAAATAGTTAATATTGCTTTGAGGAAGTGTGATTCATTCCGGGTCATTATTGACGAGCATTATTAGAAGTATTCGAGAATAGAAACTTTAAATTTTGTGGATTGAGTTTTTCGAGTATGATCGTTTCAACTTTCCGCTACATCCGAAATATCAACTTGCTTCATTTGTATATATGATTTTACCAAAAAACACCTATCTATAAGTTGCAAAAAAATAAACAAACAAAACTTTTCCATAAAATTAAAGAGTACTCCTAAATGCTATCAGAATAAACACTTGTATTTTACTTTGCTTTGATTTCAAGTAATTGTTCTCGTGTTTTGAAAATTTGTTTGGTAGTTTGTATTGATATCTCTAATAGAATATTTGTATTGTATGAAGATCAGAATTTTGGAATCCGATTGAGAATTGAGATTTTCTCAATGTTCTTTTGTTGTATGATCAACTGCAGAAGTCTAAAACAACGCAACAATCTGCGTTTTATTAAATTTCTGGTGAATCAGCCGTTTGCTTTCTGATTCCCTTGTTGAAATGTTCCAAAATCCAAGAATTTGAAAAATGTTCTGTATATAGCTGCATTATTTTTTTCATTACTACCAGATAGTATGGAAAAATGTATAGATCCCAAATATAAAAGTTATTTCTAGACCTGTATGGCATGCAAGAATATTTAGATGCTGTTTTGTGAGTTCTTAGTAAGTAGTAATTATAGCTTTACTCGTTCAAGTATTGTTGATACTCATTTTAATAAAGAATAAAGATATTATTAGGTTCTATTCTCCATATATCAATGTATATTGTGGAAGTGATGAACAATAATCAGAAAAGTATTAAACAAAATATTTAGGAGTATAGAATTAAGGAATGTTATTTCATAATTAAAGAGTAAACAAAACGAAACAAATACGCATGTTAAGATGTTAAGAAAAACAGAATCCTTCAAGATGGGGGTAGATGAAAGAATCCCTGAAGCATTTCCTCCAATCAACGGAACGTGAGACGGTGAGATAAAAACAGAGTCAACCTGGATTATGATGAGGGTCTTCTAATTTGAAAATTGTGTGTAATTATAGCGTGTTTATCAAGGGTTCATTTTTGTCTTGTAAATTTCTATATGGTAAATTAATTTGAGCCCTCTAAACATCTCCATCAAAGTGATTGAGTTGCTTCCAGTGGTGCGTCATCTGCTGTGCCACCATAATAAAACAGAATCACTTTCTAGGACACACTCATGGATTACAAGAACATGAAGGTTATCGTACTTTTTCTAAAAGTTTTCTTATTTTCATTATCCAGAAGTGAACTTTAGCGTGTTATGGTTTCTAAAAATATGAATGAGAATGGAAGAAATAAAATAGAACTTAAATAATTTTTACAGAAGGCAAAGCCGGGGAAAGAATTTCTAGTAATTATGTATCGTGTAACGCAAAAAATACATTATTCTTACCTTTCTATTTTCATTACTCTCTTCCTAACGGTCCAATTGAACATCACAAGGTATATTCGTATAGTAATTTTTCTCAACTGATTGATTACATTTCTCCCGTAATATTTATGTTTCAATAAATTTAAACTACACGTCTTTCAATTGACATTCACTACTGGAAATGCATACAAGCATTGAATCTCCGTAAAAAAAAGTCCTACCACAAACATCCCGGATTCCACAAGACCAGAAATCACAACTTCCGTTAAGAAAACGTTTGAGTATGAGTGTTTATCGTTTATTTCTTTTCATTTTCTGTCCCTAAAAGTAAAAAATGTTAGAATTCCAATGCCATACGTTACTGCGTTTTGGTGTTAAGGAGAAATTTACTTTAGTTAAATGTTCATGTTGTATGATACTTTTTCACATTTTTTTCATATCTTTCGTTAAGTGACCATTTTCTCGTGATACAATTATGAAAACACCCTCAAGATGATTTTATCTCTTCTGGAAAAATTAAAAAAACGCCATGGAGAAATACCTTGAAGTGCAAGCAATCCTCCTTTCCTAAATTCATTATGACTCTACTTAGAGAATATATTTTATAATTTGTAACAAGTCATCACTGTACGGAATAATAGTGTAGTATATCTCGATGTGATTCTTTCATCTTATAATGACCTACAAGTAGCAGCGTTACATTCAATATCAAGTTCAATAACATAAAATATCTTGATTATTCAGAATATTTCCTAGATTAAAAGAGTGGTGGTTATATTGCAATAACTATCAACTGGCTAAATGTATTAGCAGTTTAAACATTTTATCAAATTATTTTTAATGGTGGTTATTTTTGGTCCCTTCATCAAAAAATGTTGAACTGCTAGTTTCCTCCCATGGTCCTTGAATTGAGGAATTTATTGAGGGAAAAAGTGTGTGTGGGACAGAGATATACCAAGTGATTCTTCAAGGTGGCGCACCCCTATAACTTTTTTATTATTGAAGATGGAAAAACAAAATTTGGGGGTTGTGTATAATAGTTCAATTTAAATTTTTTGACATATTTACTTGCTTTGCCGTACTTCCAGTTTGACCGGAAATGACCCCAACTTTCGATTTTTAAATGGGACATCCTATATATTTTTACATTTCGATCGAGAATGACATTATAAATCCAACACCCTGTTTGTTACAAATAAAGTAATTTTTATCCCAATTTTTATTTTTCGATCTAGAATGCCATGGATCGTGTAAATCGCTTCATTCAAAATGCGACTTTGAGGCTTATGAATTCACAGTCATTTTAAGAATTATTGAAAAGTCACAAATTAGTCCATTGAGGTTCTGAATTTTCAAAATGACCCCCTCCTTGATCACGGCAAAGTTCAACTTTTTCAATTGTTGCGCGCACCACATTGATAAGCTGTTCCGCAGTGATGCTCTGGAATCCCGCCCTTACTTTATACTCCAGTTCTTCACGAGTAGCTGATGCTGTTTTATACACCTGATTTTGAATTGTTCCCCAGAGAAAAAATCTAGCGGTGTAAGATATGGTGATCTAGAATATGAAAAAGAAATAATACATTATGAAAATTGATTACAACTTAAGATTGTATCTCGCAGGCCACTGAATAGGTCCATAAGTGCCAATACACTTTTCTGGAAAGGTGTCATTCAGATGTTCTCTTACGACTTGAGAATTATGAGGTAGCGCTCCATCTTGTTGAAAATAGATATTAACTTGGTTAGCCACTGGCAAATCTTCAATGAAGTTGTCCGTCGAAAATGATTGGCCCCAAAAGTTTTCCTCCGATAGTGCCCATCTAGCATTTGAAACCAAATCGCTCTTGAAAATTTCTTTCTTGCATCAGATGTGAATTTGTTTGAGACCAGTACCTTTTATTATTCCGTTTGAACAGACCCAAGTTGGTGAATCGAGTTTCATCTGAATAAATAATTTCAAATGGAAAACGTACATCTTCTCTGTATTTAGTCAAAAACCAATTGCAATAAGTTCATCTTCGGTTGTGGTCGTTATCGTAAAGATGTTGATGTAGTTGGTACTTGAATGATCGATAATTATATTTGTGAAGAATTCTCCAAACGGACGAATAACTTATATCACACTAAAAAACAATTTGGCGAATTGACGCCGTACAATTCACTTCAACATAGGCCAACACGTCTACTTCTTTTTCTTCACAGACGATGAAGTTAATGGCATTTTCTTCTGGTTCATTTCGCATTTTCCTTTCCAGTTTTGGAAAATAATGCCGAGTGGGATGGCGACGATTAGGGAATCTCTGAGCATAAATTCGAGCTGCATCAGTTGCATTATTTTTTGCTTCTCCGTAAATCAGCAACATGTGAATCTTCTCGTTTCTAGTATAATTTTCCATATCAAATTATAAACTACGCAACAAATAAATTTTTAAAAGTGACAGAATATTCATTAGCCTATTTGTTTAGGTGGTCCTAGCAACAGCTTCAATTGTTTGTCACGGATAACTAGAATAACAGGACTCAGTGCATAAGTATAGCGAATACGTATTATTTGTTATTAGGTATGATCGCTTCTTGCAATTATTCAGAAAAATAGTGAAAATAAAGTGAACGTGTGTGGTATCAAATTATCCGTAAGAAAATGATCTTTCACAAAAAACCGACGAGCCACCCCCTTTCCTTTTGAAAAATCAAGTTAACTGGAAAAATTCATATTTGTGACTTTTTTAATAATTCTTAAAACGACTGTGAAGTCATGAGCCTCAAAGTCGTATTTTTCCCATGTTACTTGATCAAGAATGAAGCGATTTACACAGTCCATGGCATTCTAGATCGAAAAATAAAAATTGGAATAAAAATGACTCTATTTGTCAAATATTGACAAGTGAGGTGAAATTTAGAATGTCATTTTTGATCGAAATAAGTAAAAATATATAGGAATTCCCATTTAAAAATCGAAAGTTGGGGTCATTTCCGCTCACACCAGGAGTACGGCAAAGCAAGTAAATATGTCAAAAAATGTAAATTGAACTATAATACACAACCCCCAGATTTCGTTTTTCTATCTTTATCAATAAAAAAGTTATAGGGGTGAGCCACCTTAGAGAATCACCCAGTATATGTAGAATTTGATATCAAAACCGTATGAAAAAAAAACGGAGAATAACCTCTGCTCGAATCCACTATTGGGAGTACACTTATTACAATATACTCTAATTAAAAACAAATCAAATCCCACAATTTAAATTTTTTAGATAAAAAAGTAGACATTATAAACTATAACATTGACATCATTGGTTTGATATTATCTGTTCCTTGGAAACTGTCATTTGAGCCCGATAATATTCAATTATTTTTGGAAGTCAACAACAACTATATAGGAATTCCATATTGAATGATTTACAGAATGACCTAAATGATCTTGTACGTTGGTGTGACATGAATTCATATAATCTTAATGTTGATAAAAGTCATCAAATAACTTTTGGAAAGAACAATAGTACGCTAGAGTACCAGAACAAAATACAAGGCACTTGCAAGCACTAGTACAGTTGAAGATTTCGGAATATTTTCTGATTGCAAAATGTCTTTCAAGACACATACCTCCAGCATTGTTGTAAGGATGCTAGGCTTCATTCAGAGAACAACATCTGACTTCTCTGTCTTCTCGAACCTATAATAGAATTCTACAGTATTGTTTGAAGTACTCATTGCGATAGTGATGTTGATTTACTCTAAGCAGTACAGAATACATCTCTACGTATATGTACCTTCAATAGGATTTACATATGGATCATATAATTACTACCAAATTCCTGAACAAATGAGTTTGAATAATCTCAGGTATAGAAGACTTGCACGTGATCTACGTTTCTTGCAAATAACCAGTCGACGGTCTCATTAATTGTTCAATTCATTCTAAATAGAGGAACATCTCGAATTTATTTTCATCCAACCAACTATGGCCAGCAAAAACCAATGGCTAGAATATTAAGAACAGCAAATTAATTTTCAATTCAACTGTAGTTTTTGGACATCTCAAGTAATGCATTTAAAAATGCTGTCAAAAATTTTTCATGACCTTTTTCTATATATTGGGAATCATCTACATTCTTTTTTTTTCATATAAATCATTGTTAATTAGCTTTCCTGTAAAATAAATGGAATATTCGTAAGGCGTTGTTGACGTAAACATCATCATCACAATACTTCTAGAAATATTTTTGAATTCTTGAATCTTTTCGAAGGTTTGGAAAATAGAAACATAGTTCGCAAAACGTCAGCAAAAGAAATATATTTGTATACTTATTACTTTTGTTTAAGAGTCAATTATGGGCTGGAAAGTTTCTCAAATACTTTCAAGAGAATACTACCAATTCTGAAATGCAATAACGTATCGAAGAAAATTTACTAACTTGCCTCTCTAGAGAAGATTATCAATATTTTCTACTTTTAGGGGAAGATTATACCCATAAAAAAACAAAACATTTTCTGCAAAAAATATTCACATATAAAAACCCAACCTATTTGTCCCTTTCTGATTAGATATTTGTCGGAATAGCCTCGCAAGATTTCTTCCTTTCATTCGACATCACAAAATCGCACAAATATACGACATTGCAGCTGAAAACCCAACCATAACTGCATATTGCTACCTCTCGATGTCATTTCCTTCTGCAATATCTATTTCGGCAAGTGGGAGATAAAAGTTATTCTTTCAGCTTATATCGCTGTATAAAGCATAACTTTTTCAGTACTGGCAATTGGAGGAAAGAATAATGAAACGACTATAACAGTTTAACAAACTATCATCGTCGGGGAATAAACTCAAATATGGAATGAAATAAGCAATATATAAACACAGTTATGAATACATTTACGTGAAACTTTCTGCTTTAATTTTAAATAGTACTGAAAAGTTTCCCTCATGATAATTTCCGCAGCTGATTTTATCAATTGATAAAAATAGCCTGACGTAGGTACTAAGTGGATCTATTCTTTATTTATTTGAGAGAAAATATCTCGTTCACGAAATGATTCTTGGCGGGGGATACAGAGAATTGAAGATACGAAAAACATAGTGGTTGATAAAAAAAAATATTTTTTTTCAAAATAATAGAAATTACATTAATCGGGAACATGGTAAAAACTGTATTAATTTTTTAGGCTAATTCGGCAAACCCCATGATTTTTTTCTCGGCAATCGAAACCGAAACTTGTGAAAACAAAATCTCAGTGCACGTGAACCTAGTTACTTGTTGCTCAGACACCTATTGGTTAATACCAGACAACAAACGCACTATGATTGGATCGAGCTTCATAAAATTTATTATCTTATTACGCAAAAACATAAAATGATATTCCCACAAATGGAATCACTTCATCGAAATCAGACACATTGTGGGAATAAATACTTAAGCAAGCTCAGACAGGGTTGAAGAAGCATCGTTAATACCGAATAAATAATATTTTCGGCTTATTTTGTATCCAATTAATTAACTGTAACTTTAAACTAGAAATCAAGTAGTAACCAAATTGTATGCATTATTGAATAAAAATATGCGTGGGGCATACTTGGCAATATTTGAATATATTGTGCCGACATGCACCTTCATCAACAAGCATAACACAGTTGTTTGAACAACAATGTTATGGAAGAAACACCACATTCTGAATGCCTAGTCTATATTTTTGAGTTCTGTAGAATTTTTCCTAGACTAATTTTTATCATTCATTTCTACAAAATACAGGGTGTTATGTAAGTACGTGGCCAAACTTGAAGTAGTGATTTGTTGAGTAATTCTAAGACGAAAAGTTCA
The DNA here is from genome assembly GCA_018342105.1 of Gonioctena quinquepunctata. NCBI lineage: Eukaryota > Metazoa > Arthropoda > Insecta > Coleoptera > Chrysomelidae > Gonioctena > Gonioctena quinquepunctata. The sequence continues at coordinate 39,573 of JAFIRS010002788.1, read as the reverse complement.
TATAAACATAGGTCCGGCAATGCTTCGTTTTCAAGATACAGGGTGTCAACATTTTTAAAAGAAATAGTTTTTCCCTAAATATCTTAAGAATCCTTAAGCCGATTTTGTTGAAATTTGGCAGTGTTATTTGGGGTAGCAAGGAGCTAAGTAAGCCCTAACTAGATTGAAAATATCTAGTGACTAAATTAACCAATATTTTTTCCAAAAAAAAATGTGCGCCTCTGATTTTTTTGCAATTTTTGTATTTTTTCGCATTAAGCTACTAAAACTACAACTTTTTAATATGTAGCATTTTTCGAATCTTGCTTTGTTTTTGAGAAAAAAATAAAAATCACTTTATTGTTATGTGGTAACGCCGGAATTTAAAAAAAAACATGAAACAAGAAGAACCTTTTATTAAAACCACACTTAAACAAATATAACGCTTTTTTTTTCAGTAAGAAAACATTTAACAATAAATAAGATACACAAAATTTACAATAGTTGCTCGAAATGTCCTCCTTCAACTTCATTGCAAGTATTTCCTCGTCTTAACATCGATTGCCGAACACGTTGAAATATTTCCGGCGTATGTCTTATCTGATCACATTAATTCCGTATCCGATGGATTAATTCTTCTTCAGGGACTTTAAATGTCCCCAAAGAAAGAAATCTGAGGGATTTAAATCGGGTGACCTGGGTGGCCATGACTGTGGACCTGCGCGACCGATCCAGTTTTCTCCATAAGTTGCATCCAGAAATTGACGTGCTACTGTGCTAAAGTGAGGTGGAGCCCCATCGTGCATGAACCACATTGCTCCTCTTACTGCCAGTGAGACATTTTCTAATAGTACCTACAGGTAACACTAATTCCAAAAAATGGCGATACTCTTGACCATTTAATCTCGGGGGTAAAAAATGAGGTCCAATGAGATAATCACCCACAATACTAACCCAAATGTTTCACGGAAAAATGTGGTTGATAATGATGTTCTATAACCGCAGGGGGATTTTCTTCAGCCAAGATATGATTGTTATGAAAGTTCATGATTGAATTTCGGGAAAAACACGCTACATCGGTAAACAATATACGGGATAGAAATGTCGGAGATGCTGCCTGTTGTTGCAAATGCCAAGTAGAGTAAACAACTCGCTTGGGAAAATCCGCAGGTGATAACGCTTGCACACGCTGTTGGTAAGGATACAGTTGATAGTCCCTTGAAATCTTCCATACAGTAAAGTGAGAAATGTTTAATTGTTGTGCAATTTTGCGTGTACTTGTATCGGGGCTACGCTCAACTTCAAGTAAAACTGATTCCTCCAGCTCCACTGTTCTTACCGTTGCAGGTCTCCCAATGAGAGCAGCCGACCTTTGGAAGGTGCCTGATTCGCACAGCCTTTCGTGTATTCTTACAAATGTTTGTCTGTTTGGTACAATGCGATGAGGATATCTTTCTTGATAAATGAGTCTAGCTGCTCTGGAATTGCCTTGGGCCATTCCATAGACAAAATGCATATCGGCCATTTCTGAGTTTGTAAACCGAACCATTTTCTAATATCAATAACGTATTTTATAGCCTAAAACTCTTAAAACACTTACTAATAAATAATTACGTATGCACGGTTTCAAGTTATGTCAAAGTCAAATTTGTTTGAACAATTGTTTTTCCTTCCATGGCACTCTAACTTTACTTTCAAAACACTGCAGTAATAATTAACGTTCTTTGTTTCATCGAAAAGAGTTAATCTAAAAATTCAAAAGATGACTTTGGTGTAATTTTAATTGTTTAATCATAAGTAAAAATCTCATTATTGCATATCCATGTACCACAATAAAAACATTTTTTAATAATTAATAATTTTTTTTATTGCTTGCATTACATTTCTAAGACTAGAATAGACTATTGATATGGAAAAAAATAACAAGTACACCCCTGTTTTTGATGGTTTGGTAGTTCAATTTTTTTATTATGTTGTCCCAGGAACATGCAATAAAATGATTTTTATGTTTTTTCTCAAAAAAGCAAGATACGAAAAAATGCTAAATATAAAAAAGTTGTAGTTTCAGTTGCTCAATGTGAAAAAAAATAAAACAATTGCAAAAAATCAGTATCGCACATTTTTTTGGTCAAAGATATTGGTTAAGGTGCCTTCCGGGACGCCACTGGGCATGATGATCTCAATCTAGTTGGGGCTAAATTAGCATCTTACTACCCCAAACAAAACTGGCAAATTTCAACTAAATCGGCTGAAGGATTATTAAGGTATTTAGGAAAAAACGATTTCTTTCAAAAATGTTGACACCCTGTATCTTGAAAACAAAGCATTACCGCACCTATGGTTATATATACTTTTCGTCTTAGAATCACCCCTTCGAGTTTGGCCACGTACTTACATAACACCCTATATATATATATATATATATATATATATCTTTTAGATGCACATTATTTGCACCCATGCAATAAAGCCATAGTATCGATGGCCTTCTGAACAGGCTTTACCACCGACATATTATCAAATCTTTAAACCGCTCTCTTATTTCTTCTCTTTCCGGTAGATTCAGAAATTCCTCATTCACTCCACTTCCTTTCCTAGGCAAAGTTTCCTATGATGTTAGAATTATCTTGATTAGATACAATAAATATATTATCATCTCGTTTTACACTTGCCACACCTCATCAAAAATATTTTGTAAATACAATATTCCTCTATATAACAGGTCTGGAGTTTACTCGATTTCTTGTTCATTCCCAACTTGCCCAATATATTGGTCAGAGTGGAAGAAAGATCATTACCAGAGTCATGGAACATGTCAAAATCATTGAAAAACACCCCGATCCTAACATTCTCCAAGCCAACACCAAGAAGCTCATTTGCTAATCACATGTTTAACTCCGAACAAAATTTTCAAATTGATTACACGTTTGTGATAAAGGCAATAAAATTAATCTTCTTGAAATTTTCGAAATGTTACTTCTTTGAATGAACAGATCAACTTTGATTGTATTAATTTCTCAAACTCTCTTGTTTTCGATAAATAAAATAACCTATTATCTAATTTCCAACTTTGTTTTATCAACTTTGGAGTATGGCTTTGGTCCCTTCCTAGTAATTTTGACCTTCTCAGCTAGGTATCACCTTCATTCAAAAATATTGCTATCTACTTTGGTTGTATATCCTCTCTTTTAAAATTCACGTTCAGATGTCAAGTATTTTATATTCAATAACAACAAATTATCCCGTCAGTAGTTATCAAATGTTTCTTTCAGTCATGCAGAGAGTTGCTCGCTGATGGTTCGGATTGTTTATTGATTACCTGGTATCCGACATGACCTAATGTTTTTATTGTTGTACTTGTTCTTGTATTTTATATTTTTATATCAAGTGTGATCCTTGCCACAACAATGATGGAATACTTTTATCGTTTTCAATAATATTTCAAAAATTTTACTTTATTCTACTTTCAAATCCCATGTGAGTAACAAACTTATATTTGGCTAATTTTTTTTTATGAATTTATACATTGATGTTACCCCTCCTTTTTAGAATGTTGATCTCCGTTTTTTTGGCGGATGATCGACCTTTATTAGTTCGAAACATGTACCTCCCCTGATTAACATTGTGCGGGGTATGACTAAGAGTTTTCTTGGAACATTCCATTCCACTCCAGATAAGGACTTTTTTCACAAATTATATCTATAGTTACTTGTGAAATCCACTTGAACTAACTTCTAAATAACATTGAAGATATCTGGAAAATTATGAATGCTTCATTTATCATGAGATAATGAATTGACAGTGTAAAAATGGTATGAATCATATACAATTACAGATAAATTTATATATACATAAAATGGTATAATCATCGACGCCAAGTCCCAAATATTCATATAATATTCAATTTCTCAATTATTCTCTCGATTTTGATTCAATTAATTTTATAGAAGAATAATCTTCGATTTTACGAGAAAATAAATTGAATTCGACAATACCGATTTTGTCAAACTAGATTTAGTAGTTGGGTTTCACCATAAAAATTCATATTGCTACCCATTTTTGTCGATCGATCATGTATATCCCTTACAGGAATCAATTCATACTGCAAATAATGGACTAGTGAATAATTTATCACTTTGAAAATGACAATAATTGTTTGAATAATGATTTTATTTCACATTGAACCAGTTTGGAACACCTAATATCAATTCTATATTTGCTTCCCTGCTGCAACCAAGGTTAATACGCATCGCATTATTTTGTATATTTTGTAGTGCGTCATTACTGGAAATGCTTGTGTAAATTATAGAACTGCAATAATTTAAATATATAGTATTGTACACTGTTATTCGACTCCGACGAGATGATGATGAAGATATACGTCTCATAAAGTAATTTTTTTATCAACCAAAAATATAGTCCATATGTTTATCAAATTTCAGCTAAGTATCAATGACAAATCCTAACAATTTAATTTCCTGAACCATCTCTATCCGTTGATTTTAATACGTAAGTCCAATGAACATATTTATTTAGCGTATGGATTCTTTACAATACGATGATAGGAAACTGAAAGTAAAAACAGAAATATAAACAATCTCTGTAAAGACTTAACATATATCATATCACAGATTCTATGACAAACTATACATTAATGTCCAAATTGCACAGCCACTCGATTGCGTCTTGAGAGCACTCCAGGAAGTCCCGAAGCTTTCCGCCATAAGCATATATATACTTTTACCTTCATTACCTTTCAGTTTAATGGTTTTACATTCTCAAACAAAATTATATATTTAATTATATAATGCATGCATAAAACCAACGAAATATAAACTCTTGAAATATATCAAGCAATCTTCTGCGAAAAGTTGAATCATACATTTTCACAAAACAGAACTACTCACAAATATAGAAACAAAAGAGAATTTACAACGTTTTTTAATCTATTTTATTTTTAGTAACTCCGTTTCCAATATATGACTAAGCCCGAAAATTCATATTTATTTAATTTTCATATTAATATTTCGCAATCTATTGTTTTGAATGCCGTTTTCATATCAATGAAAAATGGTAATTTATTTTTCCTACAACTTCTATGAAAAGTAGCGTATTTCTCATAGCTTACTTAATTTCGAAACCATGTATTGCTCATACTGTGAGAAATATTTTTTCTCACGGCACTTTGCCCACACCACATACATTTATATGGAGAATCAACAAAAATCGACAAAATCTTAGTTTGCTGCTGTTCAGCTTTAAATAGTTATCACAACTGTCAGATTATAGAAGTTTTTCAAATTCTTAAGGTAGTTTTCATTCGTGCTTTGATAAAAATCGCAATTTCGATTGAATATTATTTTTATAAGACATATACCTATCCATAATAAATAATATGGATACTGACAGTAGTGACGATTTTGACAATACTCCACCAGAGATATTGGAAAAAGCTGCAAAAGTAACGTTAGATTTGTTGCCGGAAATTTCAAGAAAAAAGTATGAATTGGCATACAAAAAATTTATGGAATGGAGAAGAAATACAAAAATAAAATCTTTTTCGGAAAGTGTACTTTTGGTATACTTTGAAGAGATGTCGAAAACTTTAAAGGCGTCTACACTTTGGTCACAATATTCAATGTTGCGAAGTACTATCAGTATAAAAAATAACATTGATATATCCACGTATCAAAAATTACGTTCATTTTTGAAAAGAAAGTCCGACAATTACGTCCCCAAAAAATCAAACATATTGACAGCAGACCAATTGCAGAGATTTTTAAACGAAGAATGTGTTTGGTTTTTTATTCTGGTACTTGTTTTTATTTCTATTGTGACCCTCACATCAAACATGATTGTCCTTCAACGTTTTTGAAAATGTTTTAATGTGTTACAATTTTTCCATGTTTAAATCTCATGTGAGTAAATTATTATTTTTTATATTGAATCCATACATTATGCAACCCCCTTTTTCAGAATTTTTGTCTTCGTTTTTGGCTGATGATGGACCTTTATAGGTCCGGAACATGTACCATCCCTATTTAAGAGGGTAATAAACATTGTGGGGTATGATTACGAGTTTCCTTGGAAACTTCATGAGTTCCATATTTTTTCTTTGTGACTTTATAATTTCATATATGTTTGGTAGGGACAAATTCAGATATCACTGATGGACATTTTGATACTATATTGAGTGTTTCATCATTTTCTGTATTTATTGGACTGATACTGATTATCATATCTCTAATATTATTTATGAAATACTTGTTCAAAACATTGATTGTTACATCACTATAAATTATTCCTTCGCAGTTTGAAATTAAATATCGTCGAGATGCTTCCATATCAACTTCGTTCATCAATAGCCGTTCAACGAAATTTCTTTCAGAATCATTTGACGGCTCTATTTCCGGCTCCTTCATAGATAATCAATACAATCAACTGCAGTGATATTTCTACATATCTCTGTGCTCGAATGATGTCGTGACCGAGGATTCTTTATTTTTGGGTTGTTTTACGGATTTTTTTATGAAAGTTTTATATGTTGGTTATAGATACATAACGTTTTCCATTATTTCATATACGTTATATTCACATTTCACACATATGTCTGTTACTTCCATCAGAATTTCGACTTGAAGACCTTCAACACATAGTTCACACTAATAATTTTAATGACCTCCTTCAGAATGGCATGTTGAAGAAAAAATAAATATTTCGATTTGACATTTTCTTAAACTCTTCGGCCTGATAATGATCCATCCATTCCTATACTCAGCACAATGACGTAGATTCAAATATACCGATGCCGATTGCAGAAAAATTCTCAGAGAATGATCCTCCGCTCCAAGCTATTATATATTTTTTCCATCCGCATTCCTATCATTTCATCTCGAAAACAATAGAACGCACCGTCAATACTACGAATACGTCTCCGGACGGCGATCTATCAGCGAAAGTGACAGTTCACAAACGTTCACTTCATTATCACAATCGATACAAAAAGGATTAATCAATGCCCATCGATTTCTCGAATGATCGGTGCGAAAAAACATGTAACTTTCCCTTCGCAACAATCAGGACCGCATCAACCCGTCTGGAAAAGGCCTTATTTCAGCATCAAACTACTCCATGAAAACACACGCTGGACATTGAACATCTCACAGCCGGGCACCAAGCGGAATTTTCTTATTTTCAGCTGTGACAGCAAAAATAATGGAGATACAGAAAAATGTTCGGAACGCAAGTTGTAGCTCGTGATTATTTTCTACAAAAATGGTGCTATAAAAAGTTTGATATCGGATATCAATTTCGGAGTATTGTAGACATAATACAATTGGTACTTTACAACAATATGAACATTGGTAACTTTTATGTATTCATTCCCATGTATTTGGCCTTGGTTAACTAGGAAATACTCTTTCTTTTTGGATTTGATTCAAACAAAAATCGGGCTACAATGGACCTTGAACGTTCTTATTCTCAAAAATGCCAGTTTTTCGATGGATTTCTCCTCAGTATCGAATGTAATCGAAATGGTAAAGACGTTTTTGAACTTAGAGGGGCGAATTACATACGAATTAATGTTTCTTAGGTTCAACAGGGAGAAGATTTGGCAAATGTGTCCGAAAATTTCCGGAAGGATCGTGCTCAATTGATAAAATCATCAGATGTACAACAAAATTTGAGGTTACTCTTTATGAAGAAAAATACCCCTGAATTACATGTCAGAATACTTTTTTTCTACGACCGTACGTTTTTACCCACTTTCCCGCACACATTTCAGTTTTGAAAGTGTCACTTTCCTGCCCTAGTGCGGGAAAAATCACTTTCCCGCACTAGTGCAGGAAAGTAAAGATATGTCAAATTTAACGTTATTATATAAATTTCATTGATTTTACCTGTGAATATTTAGTCTAACCTAGACTTTTTTCTTGTTCCTCTATTTTTTATTAATTGGAAGATTTGTTATGACAATCAAGGTATGTCTTCAAGACGTCAAAGTTTTGAGTCGAAGCGCCGTCAAAGTGACAGATGGTAAGATGCCGGCAGTGATCGCTTCCTATTTACGCCCACCTAACCCACAACGTTAAACAGGTCAAAGTTTAAGACGTTTCTCGTCAACATTTCTAGTAGATTCAGGTGGAGGGATAACCAACAGAAAACGTCTTGGAGGCTGGAAGTCAACTGCTGTTGCTGAAGGTTACCACCATCTCAAATAAAATTCTTTCATGTACTAATGACTTGCAACCGATGCCGTCTCCGTCGTCGTCATCTTCATGCACTTTGCAATCTGGATCGGCCATTTTAACTCATTTTACCTAGTGACGTCAGCAATCTCGATATTCGTGGATTTGGAATGAAAATGGGCTGCGGCGATAAAATTGAAATTCGACAGAAGTAGATACTAGTGAGGGTAGTTTCAAACGAGCCGATTATTGAATTATTCGAGGAATAGTTATTTGTTTTACTAGGCAGCAAAGTAGTAGATTGACTGCCGTGGCTGATAGTTCATAGCCGAGCGTAGCTATGGAAAACGTATATGTCCATAATAATTATAGTTTGACAACTTATGAAATTTCTGGCAGTTTTGTGGAAAATATTGGTATATTTATATTATGGACAGTGATAGCGACTCTGAAGTACTTACTCCTCCAGAAATAAGGGAGATGGCAAAAAATATTGAGTTAATTTTGTTGCCGGAGAAGTCTCGGATGAAATATGAAGGAAATTATAAACGATTTATGGATTATTGCATGGAGAAAAATGCGAATACTTTTTCGGAGAATGTATTAATTGTTTATTTTGCTGGATTATCTAAAACAATCTGGTCTGTATATTCCATGTTGAAGGCAACTATGAATGTTAATAAATAATAGTTTAAAAACTAAAGAACACGCTTCGAAAGAAAACTAAACTAAAAAGTTGAAAATAATTTTAAATAAGTTTGAAATAAGAATACAGTGATTAACAACAAATTTATTTCATCGTAAAAAAGCGTGGGGTGCTTGATGTCAATTGTTGTTAATATTTCATGGACAGATATTGGTGAAAGTAGAATCATCATGAAAATATCTTGAAAAGCACCCCACACTTTTTTACGATGAGATAAATTTGTTGTTAATCACTGTATTCTTATTTCAAACTCATTTAAAATTATTTTCCACTTTTTGATTTAGTTTTCTATCAAAGCGTGTTCTTTAGTTTTTAAACTATTATTTATTTTCAACTGTTTAGTTTTGTTTTCTATTAAAGCGTGTTTTTTAGTTTTTCAAACTATTATTATTATTATTATTGATTTTTTTCAACTATTACTCTCCAATTTTGAATAGAATCGGACCATAATCACAAAACTCGTCCACCATTTTGGAGCCGCCATCTTGAATCCTTCAATTTTGACAGAATAATCATAATCTCCGACCCCAAAAACCCCCACATACCAATTTTGAATAGAATTGGACCATAATCACAAAACTCGTCCGCCATTTTGGAGCCGCCATCTGGAATTTCTCAATTTTTACAGAAGAATCATAATATTGGACCCAAAAACCCCCACATACCAATTTTGAATGGAATCGGACCATAATCACAAAATTCGTATACCATTTTGGAGCCGCCATCTTGAATTTTTCAGTTTTGACAAAAGAATCAAAATCTCTGACCAGGAAAACCCTCAGGTACCAATTTTGAAGCGAATCGGACCATAATCACAAAACTCGTCCGCCATATTGGAGCCGCCATTTTATTTTTTTTCAAACAGAAATTTCTTAATGCATTGTCACCGGAATGATGTACACCTGCCAAATTTCAAATCATTCGTACGTCTGGAAGTGGGTCAAAATCGCGCCCAAATGAGTCGGTTACAAACGAACAAACACACAAGTGAAGCTAATATAAAGCGTGTAAAAATGGCGTAGATATAGGAAGATATTTGAAGTTGCGGCCATATTTAAAACGGGCATCCGAAGGCTACAAGGCAAAGAAGTCCCGAGTTTACGAAAAACAAGATATTACAAACTTTATACTGGATGCTCCAGAGATTTATTAGCAAAAGTAAGTTTGAAATAAGATATTTATACGATAAAGTGAAAATACTTATAATCCATTCTTTTAGGTTGTATTGATTTTTGGAATTGCGGGTGCATGTCGCTGCGACGAACTATTGAATTTAAAGTTAGAAAATATTGAAGATATGAACAATAAACTATTGGTATCCCTATTGAACACGAAGACGAAGAATTCGAGGTCTTTCGTAATAATGGAATACTTAGATGTTGTTAGAAAATATATAGCTCTTCGGCCTACTGAATTAAAAGACACATTTTTTTTTAAATACGTGAAAGGTAAATCCGTAAAGCAATTTGTTGGTATCCATAAATTTGGTAAAATACCTCAGGAAATAGCTGTCTATTTGAAGTTGCCGAAAGCTAAAGAATATACGGGACAATGCCTCCGTAGAAGTTCTGCCACTTTACTTGTAAATTCAGGAGGTGACATAACAATGTTGAAAAGACATGGTGAGTGGAAATCCTCAACTATAGCAGAAGGGTACATTGAGGATTCAATGGCAAGTGAAACCAGTATTTGTGAAAAAGTTTTGACAAATGTAGGAACTACTTAAGACGCGAATCAAACTGGTAATATAGTGAATGTAAAGAGAACGATTTCTGAGGAAAGAAAAGGTGGCCTATTTATTCAAAATTGTAGTAATTTTACTTTCAATGTTAATAACAACTAAAAATATGTTTTTTAAATTCTTGTTAAAAGTATTATGTAATAATTGCTAATGAATGTTTTTTTTTGTCAAAAAATGTCAAATGTTTTATTCCCATTGAGAATCATTATTTTGCTGCCTGGGCAGGAAAGTCCTTACTTTGCTGCCTAGGCAGGAAAAGTCATACTTCGCTGATTGATATGTGTCTGCAAAATTGATATTTGCTGTCAATCGGAGAAAAACAATATTAATATTAAATGCCATATATTTGAAAATTATATTTAAAAAATTGTATTGCCCTTTATTCAAATCATCCGATAACTGAAATTGTAATTTTCAAAATGCCAAATTGGCCTTACTGAAAATTTCATTGAACGCAATAATGTATCCTAATCTGAATGACGTAGTGGAACAATGTGATGAAAATTTTATTATTGGGATCTCTAGATTCTAACAGTGCAGTAAATATAACATTTATTTAAACTGGGTGTTCGGACAAAATTAATTGTTGATTAATTATTTTCTTTTGTACAGGTTTTCTAAAAAATATTATCCACTGAACCTTTGAATTGACGTCTTGTAACAGATTTGTATTTTCGTTTGGGCTGAAACTGTGGTTATTGAACCACAAGCGATGGCCGAATGTTCGTTTCTATTCAAAACTTCGTAATTGCCAACTTACGAAGGTCTGCAACTTCTACCAACATCAAATGGGAGTAGTAGTGCTGTGTGCACGGGGCAGAACCAAAAGTCTAATTTGGATTTCGTGCAAATTTATTATTTTTAATTGCAGAGCGCTTTCGATCTATATGGTCATCTTCAGTGCTTGTCTGCAAAGTAAGTGAACGATGATTGAATGTTATTAAATGGTTATTTTGAGTAATTGTCAAAGTATCACTTAGTGTCAGGCAAGAGCAAGGGCAACCCTTAAAATACAGACATTCACAAAATTAAAATGGTTCAAATGTATAAAATTGTGACCAACAGTGTAAAAACATATTTTTTTTTTAAATACAATAACTTCTGTTGTTCACTGGTTCACTTTGAGCCTTAACGTAGAACACTTCATTTTCTCCTTATCTAATTGTGTTCCAAAATTCATCTATTCTGTGTTAATTTTAGGCTTGACAAACTGAAAAATGCTGGCAGTTGATAAATATGTTTTATTAAAATACTCCGTCAGGAACGAAGTTCCTTACGCTTTTCCTTCAACTCCAAATGTAATTCGATATGGAATTTATATAATTTATTTGTGTATATTTTCGTCACGTAATGAAAAAGCGTTATGCCCCCTCCATGGTTCCAAACGATCCAATAAATCAATTAATATGGAGGTAGCAGAATATGTTGCCCTCAATCTCATGTATCCACCATTTTGCGTTTCTTTTTTCTAAATATTTTTTTCTTTCAAAGTTGAGTTTTCTGTTCCATCACATTTATTTGTCATTTTACCATGCAATACTATACTTATATATCCTTTTTCCAAACTCCTCCGCCACAGTAGAAGGTATTTTATTCCTGATAATACAATTCGTTATATAGTATATAGTAATACAACTTCGGCATACAAAAAACATGAGAAAGTATGTCAAAAAAGGATATAATCATCTAAACACACTCCAAAAAAGCAATAGATTACGTAATTACAAACCTGAACGATAAAATTAAATGCAATGTCATAGAACCACACATTTCAGACCACAAAGGGCAATTAGTGATAGTGAAAGAATTTAGTGAATTTAAGACCAACGAGAAAGCTGAGATTTTAATTTTACGCAGACGTTTTTCAGAACAAAATATGCGAAATTTCATGCATGCATTTTCTTCAAACTGTGATTTATTTACTGAGAACTATGAAAACATCAATTCATATTACGACGAATTTCTTGTGCTTTTTGAGTGGTGTTTGAATGTAACATGTCCTAAGAAAAAAAAACGCAAATAAAAACAAACAAAGAACGAAAAAACCTGAGAATAGACGAAGAGATCGATAAAATGAAATTTTTATATTATGTAGCAAAAAATTCACATGATGCAGACCTAATGGCGAGCTATAAGAGTTATAAGAAATCGATTAATAAAAATCGAAGAAAATACACAAAAAATTAGAGAATCTGATGAAAAAAATAAAGCTATGTGGACAATTGTCAACGAAAGACTGGGCAGAAAAAATTTAAGAAAAGAAATCAAATTGAAAATTAATGCCGAGATAATAACAGACCAGAAAGTCATCTGTGACTCATATGTTACTCATTTCGCAACCACAGTATCAAAAAAGTTAGATATCCATTTTGGTGGAGATCTACCTACTTCATGCTCAAGTCCTGATAGTGTCACTCAGAGTATTGTAACGAACCTAGGCCGGACCTGTCGCCTCGCGCGTTGCCGTCGACAGCGATGAGATCATCCCCGGAGATATTCGAGAACCATCCAGTCACGACGCGGCAGATAACAACGGTCGATATTGGAAATAACTGGAACATGCTGGGCACCAACCACCAGAATTGGAAATATCGAGAATGCTGTATCGGAGACAAATAGACAGCCCTCAAGAGGGAGAAGACAGTCTGAACGAGCCCATACCATCGAGCTATACAGTGGCGTAGTAATATAAATTAAGTTGTAGATTAAGTGTGAAATAAATTAGTAGAACCCAGTTAAGTTTATTTACGTTACAATTGGTGTCAGAAGTGGGATAGCGACATATGCGTTGTTAACCGGGGCTTGCCGGACACATGCCGACGATTGCCCCTTCTCGTCGACCTTTTTTAGTTTTCCTGCATCGGAGTCGATGAATGTTGGACATTTGCTACGCACATGTCCAATTTTGCCACAATTCCGGCATCTTATCTGTCTTTTCTCAGGCAACACTTCCTTCATCACTTTTCTTATGGCAGCTTCCAAGGTAGCATGCTCCTGTGAGTCTTCCTCAATCGTTTGAACTTTACTTTGGCTTTTGCAGCATTGTTTTGCTGCTTCGAATTCCAAAGCGCGTGCCAGTGCGTCTACGAGATGTGTTGGACGAGCTAATATCAACGCTTGTCTGGTTTCTTGGTCACGGAGTCCATCCAGGAATGCTTGAACCGCTAGTCGCTCCATTACATTCTCCGGTGTGGCTGGATATGCGAGACGAACCAAGCGTGCAATGTCAGCTTCGAATTCTTGTAAGGATTCGCCCGATTTCTGGCAGCGATTTTTCAGTTGGGAGTGGTATACGTGTTCCAAATGGGCGTGGCCATATCGTAATTCTAGATGTTTAATCAGCTGATCATAGTCCTCCTGTTCTTGGGCGGTGAGAGTTTGTAGAATATTTGTCGCTTCTCCACGTAATGCAAGTGTCAGTGCTACAGCTCTTTCCCCTGCATTCCATCCGTTTGCTTTGGCCGCTGCTTCAAACTGCCGGCGGTAATTTGCCCATGGAGTTTTTCCGTCGAACTGAGGCGGCTTCATGGAAAGCTTCCCTATTTCTGAAATGACCTTGACATCTTTATACCCTCTTGAACTTTATCCACGTTCAAACTCAAGTCCAGCATTGCATTTTCGTTAACCATCTCTGTGGAGGACGCACTATTAATTTGTTTTTCCAGCTTACTGATCGTTTCCTTTATTTTGTCCATTTCTGCCTCGACCCCATCTTTGATTTTATCTACCTCCGTGTTCATTTGCTCCCTAATTTTATCTATCTCTGTCTCAACGGTTCCCATTCTTTCTTCTAGAAAATTAGCCACACCACACAATTCTTTTTTTAGGCCTTCTGTGTTTTCCAGGAACTTCTCTTCCAGGCTTCTTGAATTTTCTAGAAGCTTCCCTTCCAGATTTCTAGAATTTTCTTGAAGCTTCTCTTCCAGATTTCTAGAAAGCTTCTCTTCCAGATTTATAGAATTTTCTTGAAGCTTCTCTTCCAGATTTCTAGAATTTTCTTGAAGCTTCTCTTCCAGATGTCTAGCATTTTCTTCCAAAGTCCTCGAATTTTGTTGCAGTTCTTCTTTCACGGATTTAGTAGTTTCTTCGAGTTTATTCATTACCAAACTTAAATCACCTCCGGGAACTTCGAATAAAAATGTTTCGGGGTCCTCACCTTCTTGTATAAGTCCTTCTGCAAGTCTTTCCTGGAGTACTTGCTTTTTACCTGTTGTTTCCAGTTCCCTTTCCTCCAATTCCTGTTTCAATTCCGCTACCTTCAAATCCGCAAGGCGCACTTTTCTTGAACACATTTTGTCTTTGACGAGGTATCAGTCTGTTTTACACGAAAAGTTATCAGTTTGTTAAAAATTCACTTCGCGAATTCTTTTCCACGGGCCACCAGTCTATTGTCTGTTTCACGCGAAGAGTGTATCAGTTTATATTCCCACGCACAATTGTCCACTTCGCGAAAACCGGGCCACTGTCTATTTTCTGTTTCACGCGAACAGCGTATCAGTTTATATTCCCACGCACAATTGTCCACTTCGCGAAAACCGGGCCACTGTCTATTTTGGGCGTACAGAAAGGTCTATCAATTTATTTTTCTGACTATCCACTCCACGATCACTTGTTTATTTTCAAAATCTCACTTCCGACACCAATTGTAACGTAAATAAACTTAACTTGGTTTTCATAATTTATTTCACACTTAATCTACAACTTAATTTATATTACTACGCCACTGAATAGCTCGATCGTATGGGCTCGTTCAGACTGTTTTCTCCCTCTTGAGGGTGATGTAAGACGTACAGGGTGTTCTTATTGAAAGACCACACCTGTCCACCTTTGATTTATAACATACTGAGTGTTATCTGTCTATTGACCAATAACGGAACAATTTCTCAGAGCGGCTTGAGATCTTGTTTCTCCCAGTATGTAATGAAGCGAGGGAACTTAATTTGACAGTACAACGACCAATCTCAAATCGTTTCGAAAGAATAATACAATTAAGACTTGTAATAATATATATATATGTATTTTCTAAAATATAAAAACAACTATTGATACACCTGGTATAATTTAATGAGAAAATGTATAGGAAGTCAAAATGAGATTGAATAAACAATAATTTAAAATGAGAAACAATATGAGCTGACAATAAAATAACTGTTCTTCAGTTATTTTAAACAATTGATAATAATTTTACTTTTGTTGAATCAATAATTTTTTTCTACTATGAAATCAATAATGAAATATTTTCTTATATATACAAATATACCTTGCCAAATAAACAGTTTGATTTCTTACCGTCCACTGAAGTGATGCACAATATTTAAATCAAAACTTAATTATTCCGTTTTATTTCCGAATTATATTACGCGTACACTTGTTGCAATATGGTTATTTAGCTTCTTGATAATTATTAATTCCTTTCATTTAGTTATTACTGAGATGAATTCGGATGAATTACAATTTCACAATGATTCTGCATATGGTTGATTAATTTGCTACTTCAGATAAACTCTACGGAGTCTATGCTTACTACTAGTAGGAAGATGAGACTTCATCTTCGCTAATTGAAATTAAACTTTACTTTTATTCGCTTCATAATGAAGCTGAACTAGCTTTGTACTGACTGACTAGATCGACGACTGGATTCTGAATGAAGAGAGAAGAGAATGAGAGTTTCTAGTAGGGAGAATCTTATATATATAGTGTTGGTATTCAAACGTGCCGCCCTAATAAAATTATAATTAATGAGTCGGTGAGTACCCCGTTTGAGTTGACACGCCGCCGTGATATATCACCAAGCCTATTACCGCTTCATAAAGACCGCGGGTCATTCATCTGTCCCGGCGTACTATTAGTTATGAAGGTCTGAACATAGGATTGGAATTTAGATTGAGGTGCCGACACAATTAATAGAGGAAGTATTCGACTTTATGAGTTGTCATATAAATTTTACTATTAATGCGACCGTTTTTTATTTCGAACGAAAATTGATTTATTTTATTGGCATTCTTCAGTTTCAGTTTACATATGGCTATATTTAAAATACTTGATAAGGAGTGCTCACAACACACCTCCTTTTCCCCATTTAAAAGGTATTAATTCTAATTGATACCTTTTTCATGACCCTAATATCTTGGGTAAATGAGTGGTATTGGATCTCAACTTGGTTATGGCTCTGACAATTGTTTTAGCATACCATGAGCAAACTAAATAAATTCTTACTAATAATACCTATGATAACATATGACCTTTACCTTATTCAATCATGCACCTAATATTACATACATGGTCAACAATATCCCTACTTATATAATTACTATTCTAACATACTAATTTTAACATGCAAATCTTTATATAATTCTCAATAAAGATCCTTTCAAGTCAGTGTCTTCTGAGACGGTGCTGGCTTCGAATTGGAACACCACCCTGTAGATATGACCTGTCATCACCTGCTGTGATAGAGACTGTCTGTGGTCTGGCGAAATCAGGTTGAAATTCTCCAGCTACCTTATGTCTGCTCTTCGACTAGGGATGATGTAAACATCATCTGTGAACCATATGACTTAGTTCCACTCAGTCTGCAGCGAAGTAAACGGCCTTGTCGTTAGTTTTTCGAGCCACCCTTCGTGTAGAGGACGTGTTTGACGGTAATTATCGACTTCTCTCTATGATGCAAAATGTCACCTGACATTTGTTTAAAAGTTCCAGTGAGTGGTAGTTTCTAAGGTTCCTCCGGGTTAAAGTGATGGTTCAACCTTCTATTTAGTTGGATAATTTGTGCACCCTTGCACACTTACGATGAGGCTTCCTGGGGGGTCCCTCAACTCTGCACTCTGACTATGGGCTTGAATATCCATCCATCCTTGGGTATTGTGGACTTAATTGGATTAAAAGTTCAAACTCTCCATGGCGATACGATGCTCAGTAAATAACTATTGGGTGAGAAGCTGATAATCATTAATTTGAACTCCGTTATAGTTCAAAAATCCATATTATATTATCCGTAATTGTTAACGATAATTTTAAAATGTTCTTTATCATCACCGATATTTTTCGCACATGTTTACGTTTAATTAATGTTATTTCACTTAGTCATTATAACACTTTTAATTACATGCTAAAATCTCTTCTCGGTAGAGAATTATAACCTTTTATATTAATACTTCATTAATGTCTATAAAGTCCTTCCGAATTTTCAGGAAATACACACCATTTTCTCTTACTGTCTATGCTTTACTCAAAAGTCCGATTCTCATGTAGAATAACCGACACTAGATAATTTATGTGTCCCATTCCGTCACTTAACGATATTTCCAATGGTACGCGGTACGTTATGGTTCAGGTAGAAAGTCCCATCAATATTTATTTCGCGTTAATTTACAGGGTGTTTCAATTTCTTTGACTACACGTTTCGATACGTGCTTGTGTATATCTGGCAAGATTTCATATTTATTTCGCGTTAATTTACAGGGTGTTTCAATTTCTTTGACTACACGTTTCGATACGTGCTTGTGTATATCTGGCAAGATTTCATGAATTCCAATTATTTATCTATACTGGCTTACTATACTATTTGATCTCAACTGTGTTTAAAAATATTGACAATATTATTACTTCATAAGTGCATTATTTTGAACTTTTGAAAATTACTTATTTTGACTTTTTGCTTTGGAATAAATCCATGGAAACTCTTTTACTGTACCACGTGTTCTAGTCTGATAACTATGATCTATCTCCGGAATCCTTTCTCCTTCTCATATTCTAACTATTCTCTCTATGTTCCCTACACTCAGTGGAAAATTTCTACTTATATTTCTGATTTCATGAATTGGCGGAATTCTTCTCTCTTGTATACCACTTTCATTCCTTTTGATATCTTTCAACAAATTATTCTCTTGAAAAAGTTTGATCGCTTTTCCGTGGCATACTACCGTATTGTTAAGAGTTGGATTGCCACCCCTAGGTGGAAATAATCCTTTCCTATATACAGGACGCTCTGGGTTTAACGTTACTCATCCTTTTATTCTCTAAAATAATTTCCTGCCTATTTTCTAGTTGCGGAGATTTTTCTTCTCTCTGATTAACTTTCAGTCGATTCATGTGTTCAATCCTGTTTCCAATTTGTGGGATTTCTGAATTTTCAAGCGATGACTTAAATTCGTTTTTCTTTAAAATTCATTATTGGCTATTGTCTTTGATTTTAAATTTTTTCCAAATTCATGTTACTCCTTGCTTTAACTATGCATATATTCAATAATCTGGGCGGCAAATTCTTGTCCTTGGACGAATAAAATTCAGCCTTTTGATTTTCGTCTACTGCGAAAGTACTTTCTTTGGCGACTATCATTCCGAGGTTCTTGGCATTTTCCAACGTCCTGGAGGGTAGAATATCTCTCTTGGGTGATTCATATCTACCTTTTAGACTGTCTTTCAACGATTTCCTATGTGCTACAACGATCTTCTTCCCTAAATTTCTTGATGCGTTAGCTTCTGCAATTCCGATACTCCCTGTATATGGTTTGCTACCTTCGTGAATATTTTCATTATCAAAACTTTCATACCTATCCGTATATCTTTTTCCATTTTCCGGACAAAATTTCCTTCATTCCCGCTGTGGTACTGCATTGGCAATTTTCCGTTCCATCTCTCTGTTTCGTTAGGCAAGAAATGTTCGTTCTTTGACGAATAAATTTCTACTTTTAGACTGTCACTTTCGAGTGGCGTACTATTCATGATGGTCGTTCTCAGATCATGGGTTTTTCCCATTGTTCTGGTTGAAAAAGTGTCATTCTTGAATGATCTGGCTCTTTCACTACGACTATACTTTGAACTTTTCCGGCTGTCTCGCTTGACTATCCTTCCTAGTGTACAGGGCGTTTCGGTTTTGTTAATACCTTTGCTGATTTTAATGGATTTTTCAATTTCCACTTTTGGCAATTTTCTATCATCAATCATATTTGGTTGTTTAATCGATAACCTCTGTTATCTTCTTTCCTAGACGATTTTCCATACTTTTCCGTTGAATCGACTTCTTCGAAACCTAGTGTCTCAAACACTTCACTATTTTCAGACATTTCCATTTGATTCGAGCCGGCTGGACTCATTTCATGGCGTGAAAATCCATTTTTGATTACTCGGCAATTCGTTTTGGGCGTGCACTCCCTTGAGAAATTTAGCTTTTCGTCAAAAGTTAATTCAATCCACTGTTTTATCATTTTGGTCATGTCTTCAAACCTTTTTCCCATTTCTTCCAAACTTTTTAGCCAATTACCATGTTCGTTTTCTAAATAAATACCGTTATTCTGTTCCTCACCTTCACCGTAGGTTAGTACATTCTTTTCTTGCTTCTTTCTATTTAAATTCCTGTTATATCCGGACATTTTTCCATACTTTTCGGACTATTTAATTACTCTCCCAAAATTCTGATATCGGTTTCTATTTGATTGATTGATAAATCTACGTCCTTGTTCGTTCATTCTTCCCTGAGTTCGAAATCTATTTTCCATTGAATAGTTAGAAAACCTTTTTCTTGGTTTCTTTATTTTTCCAAATTTTCTAAATCTGTTTCCCTTAGCATAGTCGGAAAACCATGGTCCTGATTCACTTAATATCTCATTTCGAAAGCTATTTCTATTTGGACATCTATATGAGAGGTGACCAAATTCTTCGCAATGATAACATACACAATTTTTCTTCTTACAATTTGATTCTTCATGACCCTTACGATTGCAATGTGTACACACTATTTTATTCGTATTGAAATATCTAAAATTCATATTAGTTTGAGCTGTTAGTGTCTCAATTAATTCTTCTTTCTCTGCTACTTTGATGGCTTCTTTCAAACTGACAGGACTGGCAGATAAAACTTTTTTCCTTACAGGATCTATCAATCCAATACAAAATTGCACAAGCGTATCTTGTTCAAATTTTTGCTTTAATACATCATCAACCCTATTAATTCCTGTAAATTTTCGTAATTTCGCTGCGGATGCTCTCAATCTTATGGAAAAATTCCTAACTGATTCACTTTTTTCCTGATAACAATTCAAAAATTCTTTTTCTTCTTCTCCAGGTAATTTCAATCTGCTAAACTGCTGCAATAATTCCTTTTTAAATTCTGGCTAATTTATTGTATTTTTTAATTTATCATCTGTATCTATAAATAATCTGGCGATTCCTGTCAATTTCAATCTAACTATGGAACTTATTTGACTGTCTGTCCATCTTGCTACAGCTGCCAAACACTCAATTTCACGAACAAAATCTTTGATATCTGCTGTACCATTAAAAGAAGGTAAATTATCCATACTGATAGTAATGGTAGGTTCATAGGTAATCCTACCAGTCCACGGCACTGTTGGAGTTTCCATGATTTAGCAATTTTAATAAAAATCCCCATTGAATAAAAAAAATTTTTCTTTTCCGAATACTTTCTGAGATCAGCCTTGTATAAACGCTATATATGTTTTGATTTTCCACTCGTCAAACTCTCTGTACTGATATTACTTTCTAAATGCTTTTCGTATTATTTTTTTCCAATTTTTCAATACTTTTCTGACCTTATTTGTTACCAAAGGTTTATCTTTTGCTGAATATTTCTACAATTTCATTCCTTTTAGCATTCCACAAACAATATTAAAAATTATTCTATATTTGCAATTATACTTTTCCAGATGAATTTTTACGAGAAAAACAAAATTTTTATTTTTATTTTCTATATTTTCATTCTTATTTGAATCGAGGAAATTTGAGTTTGACATCTTTTCGAAAATCAACATATAAACGTTATTTTCCTGTAAATACACCCCACACCTGACACCATTGATTAAGACGTACAGGGTGTTCTTATTGAAAGACCACACCTGTCCACCTTTGATTTATAACATACTGAGTGTTATCTGTCTATTGACCAATAACGGAACAATTTCTCAGAGCGGCTTGAGATCTTGTTTCTCCCAGTATGTAATGAAGCGAGGGAACTTAATTTGACAGTACAACGACCAATCTCAAATCGTTTCGAAAGAATAATACAATTAAGACTTGTAATAATATATATATATATGTATTTTCTAAAATATAAAAACAACTATTGATACACCTGGTATAATTTAATGAGAAAATGTATAGGAAGTCAAAATGAGATTGAATAAACAATAATTTAAAATGAGAAACAATATGAGCTGACAATAAAATAACTGTTCTTCAGTTATTTTAAACAATTGATAATAATTTTACTTTTGTTGAATCAATAATTTTTTTCTACTATGAAATCAATAATGAAATATTTTCTTATAACACTATACATATATACCTTGCCAAATAAACAGTTTGATTTCTTACCGTCCACTGAAGTGATGCACAATATTTAAATCAAAACTTAATTATTCCGTTTTATTTCCGAATTATATTACGCGTACACTTGTTGCAATATGGTTATTTAGCTTCTTGATAATTATTAATTCCTTTCATTTAGTTATTACTGAGATGAATTCGGATGAATTACACTTTCACAATGATTCTGCATATGGTTGATTAATTTGCTACTTCAGATAAACTCTACGGAGTCTACGCTTACTACTAGTAGGAAGATGAGACTTCATCTTCGCTAATTGAAATTAAACTTTACTTTTATTCGCTTCATAATGAAGCTGAACTAGCTTTGTACTGACTGACTAGATCGACGACTGGATTCTGAATGAAGAGAGAAGAGAATGAGAGTTTCTAGTAGGGAGAATCTTATATATATAGTGTTGGTATTCAAACGTGCCGCCCTAATAAAATTATAATTAATGAGTCGGTGAGTACCCCGTTTGAGTTGACACGCCGCCGTGATATATCACCAAGCCTATTACCGCTTCATAAAGACCGCGGGTCATCCATCTGTCCCGGCGTACTATTAGTTATGAAGGTCTGAACATAGGATTGGAATTTAGATTGAGGTGCCGACACAATTAATAGAGGAAGTATTCGACTTTATGAGTTGTCATATAAATTTTACTATTAATGCGACCGTTTTTTATTTCGAACGAAAATTGATTTATTTTATTGGCATTCTTCAGTTTCAGTTTACATATGGCTATATTTAAAATACTTGATAAGGAGTGCTCACAACAAGGGCTGTCTATGTTGTACTGACGCATCGGGGCCTTGGGTCGTATTCGAGGTCCATTGCTAGCAGCGCATACAGCGCACTTTCTGCACCAGTCCTGGACGTCAGCTTGACAATTGGCCCAGTAAAACCGTTGCCTCACTTTCTGCAGGGTCTTCGTCACTCCCAGATGTCCTCCGGCGACTCCATCATGGATTTCCCGCAGCACTTCCTCTCTTCTGTTCCTGGGAACAATTATTTGGCGTCTGTCTTCCCACCAATGTCGGCCTCCAACACCCGTTTCAGGATCCCATTGTCCAGAATAAGAGAGTTCCATTGTGCCCAATAGGACTTAACAGCCGGCGAGTAACCTGCGACTTCCTGCCATGATGGTCTTCGATTGCCCTTCTTCCAGCTGACGACTAAGCCAAGGTCGGGGTCTCTCTCTTGGTCTTTCTGGATCTTGCTGTCATTCCAGTTGAGGGAGAGAGGGAGAGGGAGAGAGGGAGAGAGGGAGAGAGGGAGAGAGGGAGAGAGGGAGAGAGGGAGAGGGAGAGAGGGAGAGAGGGAGAGGGAGAGAGGGAGAGAGGAGAGAGGAGAGAGAGAGAGGGAGAGGGAGAGAGGGAGAGAGGGAGAGAGGAGAGAGAGAGAGAGGGAGAGAGGGAGAGAGGGAGAGAGGGAGGGAGAGGGAGAGAGGGAGAGAGGGAGAGAGGAGAGAGAGAGAGAGAGAGAGAGAGAGAGAGATAGTCGTATGGAGGGGGCCTAACGCTGTTTTCTTACGTGACGATTTCTATCAGTCAACACCTACCGCAAGCCGCGTAAAGGAACTTCATTCCAAAAAAATTTTGTTTTTCGTGCAATCGCACGCGAAATGAGTATTTCGCGTTCTTAACACATTCCGCGAAATTCAATTTCGCGGCCGTTTCCCATAGCGACGGCCGCCAAACCAAACGTCACTTCCAAATTTGACATTTCTAAAATACGACAATGACAAGGATTATTTTACATTCTGTTTGTCACACCAATCTTTAAACTCGCTGTAACATTTTACGTACTGCCGTTTAGAATTAAGGCCAATTGACAATACTTTTTAGCTCTGGAAAATGGTTTGTATATATTCAACCATAGCATTTCCATAGCAACGCTGTGACTTTGTTAACTAAATTGAACTGCTGTTGATTTTAAAGCAATAATATATTTATTTGCAATTATCTAGTTTAATAATTTTGACGATTGCACGAAAAATAGTGTGTATGCCATGACCGCGAAACTTTTCAGCGACCTCAAGATTATCCTGCCTCGGCCGCAAGCGGCTTTGGCGATAACTTTTTTTCGGTACGCTAAAAAGGTATTTCGCGGCCTTGGCATACAAATAACTATTACACTGTTTGTCATTTGAACGATTTGAACTATTAGGCCAGTAGAGATAGACATGATTTTCCCAAAATTTAATCATAATTCCAAAAGTTTCAAAACTTCAGTAGAGTGAAGAGGACTTTCATATGATACGTAGTCTGATTTTGCAACCCTTTTTTCTGAACGGAAAATGTTGAAAATCAGGATTTAATGAATTTTCACATTATTAGCGCGGGAAAATGTGCGAAAGTTCTGCAAACTTTCGGAGTTTTGGAAAATAGCAAAATTTATCGAAAAAAAATTGTTGTTAGTCCTAATTTTTCGATGAAAATTCCAAAAGTTCTGCAAACTCGAAAAAATAACTAAAATAATGTTCTTGACAAGAGTTTTGATATGCAACCTCTTGCGTCAAACGGAAAATATATTTTTTCATTAAATTGATTTTTTTTTATTGAAATAAGTATCGAAATTATTACGAATGTTTCAAATAATGGTTGCAAGTGGAGATGTCCTGGCGTAGAATGTTTTCATTAATTTGCAATCTCGTCTGCAACACGGAAATGAGGGTAAAATCAAAAGAAAAATATTTTCGTATTTGTACTCTACCAAAAAAGCAAACATTTTGCGAATCGGGCAGACAACTCATTTTACCAATTGGTGGTAGTATAATAATTTGCAAACTATGTTACAATGCGGAACATTAGAAATTAAATACATATTTATTTTGGCAACACCTGTGTTATCTGCATAATAAATATTTTTTTATATCTAATAAATGACATTCATTGTGTTACCAAGTAAACTATCGACCAAGAAAAAGCTCGTCAACGGTAGGGGAACTCATTCAATGTTGAAAGCTAACGTTTTCGATATGAATTCAAAACATCAATTGAGAATTTGCATGAAAAAATACTCTAGAGTACGTTTGATGGAGGATCGAGAACCTCTCGACAGGTTTTCATAATTTTCTTGATTCATCAAAAAATGGAGGAAGTATTGAGATATAAAAAGCACTCGTACAGTTGTACATTAGTACGATTAGCCAACAACTGTGTTTGTTTACAGAGTAATGAATGCACAGCAGTTTAATTTTCAGAATTTTTATAAATCAAGAAAATGAGTCTTACGTGTCGATTACATTTCAGTCCTCCATGCGAAACCACAATTGGAGTTAGAAAGTCGAGTCGAAAGCTAAATTATAATTTTATTTAATTCAAGAAATACATACTTGTAAAAATTAAATTTGAGATGCAATATCGATTTAACAAATTTGATTTTTAAGCAACATTTCTGTTTGACGATGAATAGTATGTACTTGCGAGATATATAATCGATAACGTTTTGATATCCTTACTTCCATAGAGCATCGATTATTCATTTTAAAATACCGTCGATTGCTATAAAGTCATGTTGTGACAAGTAAAAATTTTAAATGAAGAATGATTGCATGCCATTTCTAATGCGATAAAAAATTGATGTCTTTATTTATCAAAATTTTGTAATTTTTCGATCGTTGCATTCGAAAATATTAGATTAAATTTATTTCGCTGATTAGTCGAAAACAGTGATTGCTTCTGAGATCAATTTAGTTTCAAATCTTTTAATGATTAACTACGTAACCGTATTAATCTTAGGATGCAATTTCAATCAACCAGTACAAAGTATAACAGATATACGCGATTGATAATCAAGTATTTAACTGGACCACTGTAGATATGTCGGTCTAATATATATCTCAAACCTATTTGCACAATGTTTGCAATTTATGCCCATATTATAAAAAAAACAATAATACAAAAAGAAATGTTCCGTTGAACAATGATGGTTGCAAATCTCCTGCGTCACTTGAAAATATTACTTGTAATTTTAATCGCAATTTGCAGAACTTTTTGAATTTTTTCAAAAGGTGTAGAAATGCAAAAAAAAAATTGGTGGATAAATAGGTTCCGTTTTTCGTATGAGGTTGCAAAGTTACATATCAACTAAGAACGATATTCTCTTTATTTGCAACCACAATAAAAAACTTTTGTAATTATTTCAATACCTATGTGTATTGAAAATGGGAGCGTCGATAAAAAAGTTTGATAAATAAATGATGCATTTTTCAGAAATGGTTGCAAATGTACGTGAATATTTAAAACTTTTTTTTTTGTCCAATTTTCAGAACTTTTGTAATTTTTTTAAACGAATTACAATAAAAAACTTGAATAAACAAGGTTTCGTAACTTTGAGAAGGTTGCAAACTTAATGCATGTTGTAAAACACCATTACTATAGGTACGTCTAGTTTGCAGACCTTTTGGAATTTTCAGTGCATTAATAAAGCATGAAAACGTTTTTTGCAATTAAAACAATGTTTCGTTAATCGCAGACTTCTGCAAAATTTTATAGTTTGTTTTCATTAATTCACTAACATACTATTGAAGTTTGAAAACTTTTGGAATTAATGTTAATTGATTGTCTATATCTACTGGCCTATATGTGAATGTCTGTATTTTATGGGTCGCCCTTGTTCTTGCCTGACGACTAAGTGATACTTTGACAATTAGTTAAAATAACCATTAAATAACATTCGATCATTTTTCACTTACTTTGCAGATAAGCACTGAAGATGACCATATAGATCGAAAGCGCTCTGCGATTACAAATAATAAATTTGCAAGAAATACAAATATATACTTTTGGTTCTATTAACATCTATCATTAATCTTATATGGTTTTGAGTGAAATTGTAGTCATTAATTAAACTTCAAATGATGGCCAATTAAAATCCGATATGGAACAACTGAACGACACGAATAATCCGGAAGCAGTTCTGGTAGGAAACAAATGCAGCTTTTGCTGTCGGGTCACGTGATTGTTATGAGTTTTGTTGTCATAAAAATAATATTAGTTCAATAAACGAAAAAAAACACCTGAATATGGACATTTGGGTGCGCCTCTTTTGTCTCGACATGTTCAATCCGGACCTGCAACGATGTAAATGTCGAAAATATCAATCCTTCAAACACATCAATGGTCGATAATTGTATAGATAAGTAACGCAACGTTATAAATGACTCGATTCGATTTATATGTATATACGGTAACTTTCACCCCTTTTCGAGGACCTTTTTATTGCGAAGGGTGAAGGTTCGTGAACATTGTAATATGTTACATAAACGATGGCTTTTGTGGAATAGTGGGAGTCATGTGCGCCTGAAGATCTACTAGGGGAAATTTCGTTGAAAAACGATTATATGTAAATTCATTTTTGCAAGGACAAAGACAAAAAATGAAATTTGTTACTTTTTATCGTACATTCATGTGAATAAATCAATAATCATGATGAGAACCCACAAAAACGGAAACACGAAAAAAGACATGAGGTTATCTTGAACGACGGAAGATAGTGACTATACTTTATCCTTCAGTAGCCGATGATTCGACCTCTGATTTTACTGAGTGTTTTCGTGAAATTGAAAAAATTGAATATCGGGCTGTCATTAATTATTTTTTTTTAAAGGCAATACGTATTCGCTAATCAAAGACGAGTTGGATCTGTGTACGGGGACTCTGCACCATCATTTATGGTAGAACCAAAAATCTAAGGAGTTCGTGAATCACCAACCACTTGAGTTATCAGCAGGCGGTGGATTCTACGCAGATTTGTACCTGCCCTAGACATTAAATTTTGTTTTATAAGTAGGTATAATGATATTGGGTTAAGATAATTATTAAGAAAAATCGCTTGAATATAATTGAGAATTGTTTATTTATATATAATATATGATAATAATATATATATAATTATATTATATTATATAAAAATATATGATATACCTAATTAATGTAAAATGTGAAACTTTATACTTTATAAAAAGTTCAGTTTCTCGATAAAAGGTATTTATAAACAAAATTACTCACGAAGATCAGTTTTACTGTCGCCATCCAAATTGATAATAAACTTTTCTTTGGAAATTTTTTCTATATCCATATATGACTTTTCCACATTTTTAATATGGGAAACACACTTGGCCCAGCTGCTATCAGGAATGTTTGCAGTTTCTGTTTGAATAAGAGCTACCACAGTTGAACTTAAGGTTGGAGAAGTATTATTTCTTCGAACTGCTGACTTAAGCTGATGCCATATATGTTCAATTGGGTTAAATATTCAGTGATAAGGAGGAAGTCTGAGCACCGTATGTCCCAAGCTTTCAGCCAATGAATCACAAAAATATTTTTTATCGAATAACTGCGTAAAACTTCTAGTTACTGTTTTTGTGTAGTTTTCCTCATAGTTAATATCATTATTTAACATATATTCTTGTATAGTGGCTTTGGTGTCATTTGAACATGGTGCTTTACCTAGTCTTCGACTGTTGTAGCTAGCATTATCCATGACGATAATACTGTTGGTGGAATATTTGGTATGAGTTTATTTGGAACCAGCCTTCAAATAATTCGGCTGTAGTATCATCATGATAATCGACTAAATAGCATTTGGTATAAAACTATTTTCGGTTCCTGCGTGAATTATCGTAATGCGTTTTCCTTTATTAGACGACGCATTAGTTTGGCACAAGTCAGATGAGTCTACCCAACTTTTTTGGAATATCGTTTGTATCGAACCAAGTTTCATCCAAATACACTACTTCTCTAAATATTCTCTAAATTCGCTTATTGCCAATAAATATTCAAATCTCCATTTCTTAAGGCGCACAGATTCCATTATGATTTTTTCTGCTACTAGTGAGTTTTTTAATTTAAACCGTTTTGTATAAGAGACTGCCTTAAAGTCTCTCTGCAACACTGGAACCAGTTTCATTCTTTCTAAGCCGTTGTATTAAAATATCTGATGTAGGTACAATTTGCTTTTTATTCAAGGCATATATTGTTCTTCGAATTATATCTACATCACAGCCATCTAGTTTTTTTTGAACCGCCAGTCTTTTCGTTTCTTTCTTTTAAAATAGGGTTACTTACTGAAAAGGGAACATTCTCAATTGAATATTGATAGAAAGATTTTTCTGTGAATTTCAGATTTTTCTTTGAGTTAGGGCCTTTCAGAATATCTATCAGATGTAGTTCAATGTCCAGCGTGGCTTTAGCCGGGGAAGTAGTTGTTTTCGTTAGACATTCACAAAAATAACTTCATTTTAATCGTGGATTTTTCAATTCACAGAAAAATCTTTCTATCAATATTCAATTGAGAATGTTTCCCTTTTCAACATGAATACCCCAAAAGAGGTTATCTTGACGATGGAAGATAGTGACTAAAGTTTATCTTTCAGTCGCAGATGATTCCACATCTGATTTTATGAACATCCTGTTTATATTTTCAACAAATCAGGTTACTTGCTATTTTAAACAATGTGGAATACCGTGTTTTTGTTAAAGAAGCACTTTCTTGCACAGCTTGATCCTTGGACATTCCACGTACCAGAAGGAAAGTATAAACATTTAATATAATTTGTTTCTCATGAGGGTGTAACATTTATCGACTAGTGGTACTACGACCACCAGTTGAAGTACTAGCTTCAGGATGAGCCCATGGACGCCACATTTTTCACGACACAAAAATCGAATAGACACTTCGAAATTGACACAACTGACACAACGGAATATTAGGTAGGTAATGACTTAATGTCTTTAACTTTCCCTTTTATTTCTGAAATTGAAAGCGGTCAGTTCTCAAAACAGTCTTGTTTTTCAAATCTGGTAGGTAATTCATTTTGTAACCGTAAATGAACCATTATCGCTATAATCTCGTTAATAGTCCATTATTACTGGAAGTCTGGAGGCCAGGTAAGTAAATTTTATCATTTACACACATTTAAACATATCCTTAACAAGGATTCTAAATCAACCGTAGGAGATTTTTTCTTATCAAATACATTTAAATACAAAACTTTCAACAAAAGCCAAAAATAATGGAGAGCCCACTATTATTAAAATGCCAAACTATTTCATGGATATTTTAATCCGGACCTGGGAATCTTTTAAGGGACACACACTTTTATTGCTTATCTATATTTCGAACAATAGGTAATAATGAGGGTCGTCGGCTAATATTGATTTACGACCCTCTTAGATTTCTGGTTCTACTTAACCACCGTGAAATTCTGGGCAGCTGAATTTAAGTGTGGCCGTACCAACTTGGGAGACGGTGAACGTTAGGTACGTCCAAACACTGCAACCACTGACGATAACATCGCTCAAGTTCACCGACTGGTGCTGAAATTAGGCATGGGAAAGCTGTCCGCGCGTTGGGTGTGCGTTTACTCAATAAAAACGTGTTTGAGTAAACATATCCAACGCATTTTGCCGCAGTTCATACGCAATAAATCAGACATTTGGCGCCGAATAATTACAGAAAATGAAACTTGATATACCATTATACCCAGAAACTATTTTTTGTCTGGGAAAGCGATGGCGACTGTTCTTGGGAGAATCATAGAGTTATCTTCAAAAGGAAAAACTCACACCTCAGCGATAGCCATGGCGAAAATCCTCGAATTACGGTTTGAGGCTTGACCATCCTCCCTTTCTCACCAGATCTAACCCCAAGCGACTTTTTTCTGTACCTCAGTTGGGAGTTGTGCCGAGGAGAGATATTTTCGTCAAAGGAGGAGGCCATCACCTTCGAAAACAATTATTATGCAGAAAAAGACACTATTGGACGGGAGAGGGGATTCTACCACGAGGACTTTCGCGTATCTGTCTAATTTTACCTATCACACACCCCTCTAGCGCTTTCTTTGGTACCCATATTCTAATATCATCGCGAACTAATCTGAACACACCAAAAGTCTGGCATCTTTTTTCAATCTGTAGAAACTATACCGAAGTGATTCCCGAATCGCAAATAAATTGTTGGCAACACTGTTATGTTCTCAGCTATCAGAGCAGAGGCGGGTGACGAAATACCTAACCTATTTTATTTATTTATGAATGGCAGGACAAATTTGAAAATGCAACATTTTATGATCATTAGTGGATTTACTGTATAGTAGTGGTAGTTTTTACCGTTAGGGGTACCAAATCGAGATAATAAAAATCTCTAGGAAAATATAAAATAAAATTGACGTATTTTGCTGTTTTCTTCAAAGCAACAGCTTCCAAGATACAATTTATTGAAATACTCAGTCAAAGGCAACAGCTTCCAAGATACAATTTATTGAAATACTCAGGGGCTAGTTTAAATGTTCGAAAACCCTCATGAAGTAGGCTCCTACCCCTGAAATGTAAGCCTCATCCTAAATTTGTAGTTTGTGAGTTAATTCGTTTAGTCTGGAGGTTGATGAGTCAATCAGGACTTCTTTATAGCTTATGCCCGCGGCTTTATCCGCGAGAATTTCGAGGTCATAATTTTTTACACTTTTTTGATTTGATGCAAGAAATTTTCCAAATACAATTTTGATATATATGGCAGATGGAATTAAAAAAATATTCTCCCAATTTTCATATTCCTTTTAGCTGAATTTAGGTGATGAATCTGTTGAGAAGGCCAATATTGAGTTTTTAGTTTATTTATTATATCTTGATATCTCAATTCTCGATTTCCAAATTACGTTAAGCCCAATACTAATTTCAACACTACTATTATTTTAAATCATGAAGATAACACAGAAAAAAGGGCAATACGAAGAATGATATTGATCACCTAAGTCAAATTTATCAAAACATTACCTATATAATTTTTTCAATTTGACATTGGCTATATTTTTATCATTGTACGAAATTCAATTTGTATTTCACTTTATATTTTTTGCATCAAGAAGTATGTGTACCAAGTAAGCAAATATGACCATGGAATAATATTTTCCATACAAACGTTTTGGCACCTTTTGACATATTGTCAAAAAAGTTTTAAAATGATTTCTATATTTGTAACAGAGCCAAAAACACCAATTTTCATGAGCCTTTTTTAAAAACTCACTGTACTCCTATACAGAATTTTAACCCAAATTTTACCAGCTTTAGGGTTCAATGTTCAACAACCCTAATTTTTTTAAGGATTACCAAAATATATAATTTATTAAGAAAGACTTCAGATGCCAATTTTTATGAGCCTAACTTGAAAACGAATGGTACTCCTATACAAATTTTCAAATAGATTAGTAGCACGTTTTCAGTTGGTGTCCATAATTTTTCAATGAAAATAAAATACGTTCAGCGAATGGAGCTTGAAGAAGATGCTCTTCCACTTCACTTGAAAATAATGGCATAGTGCCATGTAGAAAAAAGAATGACTGTTTGCCAATGATGATACCGCAGTGTTTCATTTGAATTTACCACATTCCAATTGGAATAATGTATGAATGAAGGAGATATTTACGATATTTTTTTTTATTGGTGCCCCTTTTTACCCATTTAAAGCACGCCTCAGCGTGCAGAATCGAACTTTAAAACGCGCGTTTTTAAAGGTTACCATGACAACATGATCAAATCGAGAAACGTGAAGTCTAAATGACATATTTTGATTATTGATCTGACAGGAGTACCTTGTAACGTCAAATAACATATTACTCACAATTCGTTCATTTATATGTGCTCGTCCATCCATTTGATGAACTTTTCATATTCTTTTTTATATATATCACTGGATTTTCGCGGTATTAACCGCGATTCTGCCTCACTATTCAAAAAATCGATATTAGAATAATTCATTTTTGAGCTCTGGTGACAAACAAATATTGATCTTTGGTAACAAATTGCAAATGAATGTTTTTCTCAATTCCATGACAACGAAAGGTATACTGATGTCACATCACGAATTCAACCTTCTTGCATTATTAGTTCTTATTTATATTTTTGTAGTAATGATACCAGTATATATGATTTCAAAGTGCACCAATAAAAATTACGTAGTATTCGTGGATAACTGGTCTTAAAACACTTGTTTATTTCGAGCACTCCGGTTGCGCCGTCGTGCTCGAAAAATCGCGCGTGTTTTAAAGCCCTTTTATCCACTTATACTTAATATACTATTATTACATTATCCACACAATACTTCAAATGAAAACCGAAAAGGGACATTAGAGTTCCAAGAATAGTACTCACATTTGCCTAATTGGACTGGCATCTAAGAATTACATCCATCATGCTTACCTGTAAAAAATAAAGACATATTGAAAGCATTTCATCAGAGAAGTGACTTATGGCAATGCAAACATCAGGGAACACGCTTATAACGTTTGAATGTATGACCTTTTTTTATTTGTCGTCGAAATACTAGATACAACTTTCGGTTCTTTATTGGCCCCGAACCCTTTAGGAATTTCGAAAGACGAGCCTAAAGACATCCATAAATGCGTGGGTGAGAGCCAAATCGTAAAATTGGTGGAATCAACACCCGGGAATGAGGCAGGCGAAAGAGTAAGGATAATGGTGGATCTGCTATCGGGTCACTGCGGAAGAAACCCAGTGGAGGTTCTGGAGGAAGAAGAAATATATGTATTTTTAACAGTGCAAACCAACAAATGTGGAGCCTTTTTTATGATGGCCCTAATAGTCGATAAAATGTCACCAAGTTCTTTATCGACTTACTACAAAGGCGTAGAAGAGACACGATAATTTTTTTTTGAAATTTCGATTATCCCTCGGGCGTCCGACTTTAATCTCGTGGGATCCGACTTTTTCCTTGGGATTTCCCGAATAATCATGGAAATTAACGAGTACTTGTCATGCGTTTGATTGAGGTAGTACACAGAGGTGTATTGTACTATATTGTTGAATTTAGAAAAAAAAACTGCTTGTGACAACTGAGTAAAACTTTCCTTTAATATAACCATTTTAAATATTGATTGATATGCATACAATATTTTCAAACGTTTCCAATTGATTCGATTTGATCACAATACAATCCAATATGGTGGACTCGGTTTTTCGGGATGTGCCAGTAACTTGCTTTTCAAATGGAACACCCTGTATATTTTTACATATTCAAGTTCAACAGGTCAAAACAAGTTCAAACCTTATGCCAATGTCTTTTTTTTAAAACAATTGAAATTCAAATTGTTTTTTATTTCCTCGTGGATAAATGAGATTTGGTCGAAGCTATTACAATGAGTCGCAAATAACAGAAAACTAAATTTTTTCTGAAAATTATTTTTGTGTCATTTACTGGTTAACCAATTGAGTCACATCCATTTTGAACAAAAATTATTTTTTTCAAATGGAACCCCATGGGCCACCTACCTGTTCTCTAGAACATACATTAAGGAAAATAATGACATATCTTTTTTGTATTTCGGTGCAGTAACAAATTGTATAAATTCAAAAATCTACAACTAGTTCATGAGTTTCCCTTGCAGTTCGAATAATTTTTCAACTTAGTGCGTGGAAAACAACATTTCTGAATCTTGTCAACTAATTGTGTAAGTTATACTTATAAGCACGATAATGGTGTTTTTTTAAAATTCTTCTAGCGTTTTCTCGACTTACTTTGCATTGGTATTCCAATTCCCGTGTCGAAGCGGTTGGATCAAAATCAACATAAGCAAAGCCTCCTCACTTACGATCATCTCCATTGTTTGGTTTTTTTCTGTGTGGGTATCGTTCAGCGTATAACTGACAAGCGGCGACACTGTTTTAAAGACATTCTCCGTAAATTAATAACATATCAACCTGTTCACTTCTTGTAAACCTATAATTTTGATTTTACATTTCTACTAAACTAATTCTTGGAAGTTAACTAATTTCGAGAGTTGAGATGAAAGATGACAGCGAAACACAATGAGTTGACAAGATTCAGAAATGTTGTTTTCCACAGCTTACTAAGTTGAAAAATTATTCGAACTGCAAGGAAACTCATGAACTAGTTGTAGATTTTTGAATTTATACAATTTGTTCCTGCACCGAAATACAAAAATGATACGTAATTTTCTTCCTTAATGAATGTTCTAGAGAGACAGGTAGGTGGCCCATAAGGGTTTGATTTGAAAACAATTAATTTTTGATAAAAATGTGATGTGACTGAATTGATTCATCGATAAATGACACAAAAATAATTTTTCAGAAAAATTTAAGTTTTTCTGTTATTTGCGACTCATTGTGAATAGCTTCGACCAAATCTCATTTATTCACGAGGTAAAATAAAAAAACAATTTCAATTTCAATTGTTTTAAAAAAATTACATTTGACATAAGGTTTGGACTTGTTTTGACCTGTTGAACTTGAATATGTAAAAATATACAGGGTGTTCCATTTGAAAAAACAAAGTTACTGGCATTTCCAGAAAAACCGGAAGTCCGCCATATTAGATTGTAAAGTGGTCAAATCCAAAATGGTTGCTTATATAACTGTACCGAATTTTAGAAAAATCCGTTCACGAATGCAGAAGTTACAGGGGTGGCATGATATCCTGTGTCACCCGGTATAAAAAAGTGAAATACCCATCAAGATATAAGAGCGATAAATGACGTAGAATACGATCTATTATACTACTAAAATGAAAAAGTACAGACCTCGCCTCCTATAGATTCTTCAACTTTTTCAATCCTACTTCAATTTCATTTATTTGTATAAATTAGTTTTTTAATATTTTTATATACAATACTAAATCCCACGCACAGGTTTGCCCTTCTGTGGCATTCCCATATTTATTCTACATGTGATTGTAAAATTATTGTAAACTTAACTTATGAGAATAAATATTCATTCTGAAAAGGGAAACATTCTCAATTGAATATTGATAGAAAGATTTTTCTGTGAAATGATTCCACATCTGATTTTATGAACATCCTGTTTATATTTTCAACAAATCAAATATTCATTCATTTGAAAAACCGACTTGATGATGGACCCAAGAAGATTAAACGTTTTATTCGACATCTAGATTCCCCTTAGTAGCTCGGAAATAAATGGGAAATCATATTTTTAATACATTGAAAAGAAAAATTTGCAAATTTCATTTTCATACTTTCATTCAAACAACAATTTATAATACATTTCACTTCCAACGTTTCCGAATCCTCCACATACATTAAACCAACGGGAAAAATCAAGAAAAAAAAAACAATTACAAATAAATCACGCCCGTTTCGTGAACTACCTCCGTATATCTTCATTGAATAGATTCAAAAGTGGTGATCGGAATACTATGAGATATATTTCCTGAATATGGAATACAAATCATACCAGAACACAAATCATCCAAAAGCGGGTCCTTCATTTAGGTTGAT
The DNA here is from genome assembly GCA_018342105.1 of Gonioctena quinquepunctata. NCBI lineage: Eukaryota > Metazoa > Arthropoda > Insecta > Coleoptera > Chrysomelidae > Gonioctena > Gonioctena quinquepunctata. The sequence goes on along the minus strand of JAFIRS010002788.1, from coordinate 3,354 downwards.
TTTAAACGTACTTTTCTCCCTATCCCGTATTATTTAACCCCGGTTCTCACGATGTTCAAAAAAAAAATTCCCTCGGTTTCTAAAAAAAAAATCACGTGAAAGGAGCCTCCCATTATTAGTCGATTTCGAACGAAACATCGCGGAATCCACATATTTAATCTCATTGTTGTGAAACATCGAAGGTAAATCCCACTTGCATAACCGCAGACTGTTATAATCTTTAAATCATGCCAGATTTGAAACCCATCAGATCGAATGAAAATGGGGATCATTTCTAATCAAAGAGCAATTTGGAACGTGCCCGCAAACTCTTAAACATTAACACTCAACCCCGCATCTGTTCTTTTTTTAACCTTTTCCAAAGGTAGAAATGTTTCCAGTGATTCACCGTCCGTAGCTAGATCAGCCGTGAAAGTACTTTATGGGACGTCCCGCATAGAGCTCGAAAAAATAGGATGTGTTTATATGTTTGTTTTCCTTCTGTATTACAATTGACATAGATCCAGTTAGATAAGTTACTTATTGACATATGGTATTGACGTTAATAAATATAAAAATATCCACATAATTATCAATTACTTTCCTAAATAGAACATTGGGACGACCTATTGTTTTTTGCATCCGTTTGTTGAATTCTAGTAAAGTTTCATATTCTCAAATTAAAAAAGAGGCAAAGTAAATATTTGGTGTTAAAAGTTTTTCAATTCATAGGTCGGAAATTTCTTTTTTAGATCACAAACCACTTCCACTATTCTTGAGAAAAGAAAGGTTTGCCTTTTTGCAGCAAATCGACTACAGCGTTGGAGACATATTCTGTCTCATTTAATTATGAAATAAAATATATCAGTTCTGATAAGAATGTGCTGTTTTTTGTCTCGATCCCCCGCACCCTTTAAATACAGATGAATAAAAGAAATTCATTCTATTTTTATGGAAATGAAGACAGGATAAAATATCATATTTAAATTACTTAGAAAATTTGACTTTCCATCAATTTTAAATTAATAAAAAAGAAACTTCCCATGTGATTTTGGGAAAGGTAGCACATTATGTCCGTGGATGGCAAGAAAGGTATTGATGAATTAAAGAATTTCAATAGAATCCAAAACAGAAGAATAGGCTTGTTTAATGGGGATATCGATTGATTGTACCAGTGAAATTTCATCAGAGTATTTTCAAAACTTCATTCTAGTCATTGGGCATAAAAAATGAAGTCTTTGCCAGGTCTTTATTTTTGTACAAAATCGATAATCAAATTGAAAACTTGGAAATTCTTGCGAACGTATGCAGTTTATGCCAGAAATTTTTCCAAAATGCATTGATTTTTTTGGGATTGGCCAAAAAGAGCATGGATTGACTCCATGGATTTTTTTGGGCCATGTTTGAACAAAATTTTTAGTAGTTGAAGATGCAACTTCGAAGGTATTGAGGTTTTGATTTAAAAAACATAACCAATACCACAATTAAAATTATTCGTAAATTGTTTGCACGATTCGGATTACCAAAAAGAATCATTTTCTGATAACGCACCAACTTTTTGTTCAGGGGAATTAAGATCTTTGTAGATCAGTTTGGAATTAAAATTCAACTGGCGCACCTTACCACCCAGAGACAAATGGTTTAGCTGAGTCTGGTGTGAAAATAATGAAAAGGCTATTTTAAAGACATAATGATGGGTTAGAGACATAGATTCATTTTCGATACTTTTCTATTAATCAAAATCTGAACACACAACCACAGGAAGGACCAGCACAGCTACTTTTTTGACGTAGTTTAGAACCAAATTTGATTTAATATTGCCATCAACTGGGATGTGGGAGAGAAAACAAATTGATGGAAAGAACTTCATTGAATAGAAGGGTACCATTTTTCTCAGGGTGAGAAGGTGGGTCAAAGATTACCGTAAAATGCACAAAATTGGTGTAAAGGAAAGATTCATAAGATCTGGTGGAGGCCCATATTGTAGGTTGATGGCGGTATTACTGGGGAAAAAAACTGATCAATTGAAAAATGGAATGCTTGGGGGAATGTTACAAACTGTATCGTAATACCGCAACCATTAATAGACGCCCTTTTCCCCAAAACATTGTCCAATATTGTGCAGTGAAATGAATCGAGATGTGATGTCGGCTTGAGACGACGAAGTCAATTAAGAAACCAGACAGGTTAAATGTTTAGTAATAAATGATTGATATTAAAGGGGAAATGTTTATATTTTTTTTTCCCTGTTTTTACAATTGACATAGATCTAGTTAGACTGTTTTTTATTGACATATGGTATTGACGTTAATAAAAAAAAAATACTCCACATAATTATCAATTACTTTCAGAACAGGATGAAATAATCCATTATTTGTTTATTAGTGTTTGACCGATAAAGAAAAAATAAAAAATAATGGTCTCATTTTAAAATATGTCCCCAGTCGTCACATTCCCTAAATCTAAACCAACGAAAGAAAGAGTTATCTGAATATAATAAAAAAAATGAAAAAAATCCCCAATTTCCCATCATGTAGTTGTGGTATTTTCTCAAGAAATGAAAAATCGCCATTAACCTGCAACTTTTTCCGCCACTTGTTAACAGACATCTGCCATCTTTCAGCAGATTACTTTGTCGGGAAAAAATTCCCGTGAAATATCGATTATCAAATGAAAATGAGAGAAACACGTAAGTTGGTTAAAGAAATAAAAATTCCACAATATGGTGCGATCCCTCAATGTATTTATGATACAGGATACATGGAACGTTAACGAGATATTTCAGTGATTGCTTGGGAACCCTAAATCGATGTGGTTCTTCGAAAAAAATTATTAGGGATTTTGGGGGCGATTCTCGTCCATTTAGATGTATACCACTCACCGTATCGATATTGTTTTAGATGGTATTTTTGTTAATCAATTATTCAACATCTCTGGATGTTATTTTTTGGTCAAATGAGAAAATGTGCTTAAACTCGTGAAAGGGGGATTCAGTTGGGAATTCCCAAGTAAAAACTTTTTTAAAAAAATTAACCGACGAAAAACAACGAAAAACATTTTTGAAAAAAAATTGAAGACGAAAAGGAAAAGAAAAAAAAAAAAATAAACCTTCTTAGTCTCAAAAAACCAAATGGGTTTTAATTTTTTAGGGGCCCAAAAAAATCAACGAAATCAAAATTTTTTTTAAAAAATTTCAGAATGTCACCGAGACCCGTTGCCATCATTTCCCCCTTCCTGAATCTTTTGCTTGTTTGTTTGGCGCCGACTCAAAATTAATACCATTAGAATTTAGTTTTGAGACTAAGAAGGGTTTTTTTTTTTTTACTTTAGTTCCTATTTTCGGTTAATTTTGTTAAAAAAATATTTTTTTCAATT